>NMRB01000094.1:517068-531885 GCA_002633025.1 Notospermus geniculatus
TTTTTTTTGAACAATTGGCCTGGGGGGGCATTTGCCCCCCCCCCGTCCCTAAGCTAGCTACGGGCCTGGTTGTTGACTTTTTAGTTGCGTGATGAGGACTGCATACATGTAGGTGCGAATGCACATGTAGGACTACATAGGAGCGTCCTCAAATCCCTCCTAAAATGCCTACTGCCAATACAGTACAAGAAAAAATTGACAGCATTGTAACAGTTCATCTGCGCTGGAATGTAAACGATTACGAAAGACAAATATCTCAGATCGGGTCTTGAAGCTTCTAGTTCCGATAGGAAAAATTGCCACATGACTCCTTCTATAAAGAAAGGAGACAATCAGACAGGTGGCAACTAGTATGAGCATAAGAGTCATACTATTTTCCTTCGAGTCACTTTTCATCCTCATCACTCGACTTTCGATGGTCATTTTCCTCATTTGCCTCTTGTGTTTGCCAACGCTAACACCGATAACGATGTTCAACACACAGACAGTAAGAATTGGGATCAGTGTGCTTATAATTTGCTCAACAACAAAATATGGTTCAAGTTCAGCCGGCAATGAGCAACTTACACGGACGCCATCAGGTCCGTGGTGGTACACGGGGCGGACAAATAGATGAGCGGTGTAAAACGAAAGTACGAACACAAGAAGAACAGCTGTGTATATCTTTGCACGTTTCATGGTACACCAGGTCGCTGCTTGTAGAGGAAACCTGACTGCGATGACTCTATCAACTGCTATAATGACTACCGTCCAAATAGAAACGTTGAAAAATACGTACTCTAAGTAGTAATATTTAAAACAGTATATCTTACCGAAAATCTCCCAAAAGGGGCTCCTGGCAAACATATAGGGTTGTAAATATCCCATTATCAGCATCAAACTATCAGATATTGCTAAGTTTCGCAGATAAATACTCATGACGTTTTTGCGGTTATGTGGTAAGCACATGACGAGGACTGCTAATGTATTTCCAATGAGGCCTATGATTGCAATGATGTTATCACCGTAGATCTGTATGGCGAATGCAAGTGCACTGTATTCGTCGACGGATGATGATGCTCTCGCGGTCCAGATACCATAGTCTTCTGACACCATTTTTCTAAAATTGCCAGCATGATTTCGGATCAGCCTTTATATAGCATGGTGCTGCAAGTTTCGATGTATGAGGGTCAACATTGATCCATTCGTTGACGGATCCACGAAGTCATCTGTCAGTATGCCAAGCCGGTTGTCTATTTCTAAACGTGTCTTTTTCTCTCTCGATGTTTCAACTTCACGTGTATAATACATTGGATTTATATATAGATAAAAGGGAAAAATATTTCGCCCAAATATAGACCGAAATTCCCGAGGACATACATTCAGTGCAATTGTGTTTGCCTTCATACACTTATGACGTGCATTCGTCAGCCGCATGATTTAGTGTAATATAGGCCTCTTTAATGAATTTTACGGTATTTTCAAGGTGTTTGGAGAGTGCAGGTAGAGGTCTCATAACCTTGTGAAGGTCCACAAAATGCTTACCTGATACGTAGGTCGCAGGCCTACTTTAAAGAATGAAGCCCTGACTTTCAGCACACATTGAAAAACTGCAGACGGCTCTAATGTATCGAGATATGGCATTTCATAGTACATTTTACACTACACTAACTTCGGCGAACGTAACACGTCCTGAATTGAACACAGTGTGGCTTTAAGAAATTCCGACTGCTGGTTCACGTGATGCGCATATTCAGCCAATGGAAACGTCACACAGATATTTAAGCCTGCTATAGGCATAATGAACTACCGGTACTTACTTTTCATTTTTCACTCTTCGTTTTTCATTCAAAATCAAAATCTGCTAAGAAAACGAACTAGGCGAACTGTATTCGGCACTGCGAATACCGTTGTGCCGCTGTGTGCGTTGATCGTACAGCCGACTATTTCATGTTTTGTTGTTTTAAACGTTATTTCCTTGTTCCTGCTGAAGACTGCATAGAAGCGCATTCGCAAGCATATAAGAGCTTTCTCAAATCCTTCCTAAAATGCCTACTACCAATACAGTACAAAAAGAAATTGACTGCGTGGTTCATCTGCGCTGGGACAAAAATCAGCACAAAAGACAAATATCTCACGTCGGGTCGTGAAAGTTCTAATTCCGATAGAAGAAACTTCCATGTGACTGCTTCTATGAAGAAAGGAGATAGTAATAGGACCAGACACGTGGCGACTAACATTAGCATAAGAGTCATACTATTTTCCTTCGAGTCATTTTTCGTCTTCATTTCTCGATTTTCAACAGTCATTTTCCTCATTTGTCTTTTGTGTTTACCAACGCTTACAGTGATAACGATGTTTAACACGCAGACACTAAGGATCGGGACCGGTTGGCATATAATTTCCTCAATGATGAAATATGGTTGAAAATTAGGCGGTAATGGGCAACTAACGTGGACACCATCAGTCCCGTGGTGGTACACGGGTAGCCTATAAAGATTACCGACGTACAATGCAAATTCGAAAACGACAAGCGCAGTTGTGTATATCTTCGCACGTTTCATGGTACACCAGATCACTGCTTGTAGAGGAAACCTGACTGCGATGACTCTATCAACTGCTATAATGACTACCGTCCACAGAGAACAGCTGAAGAATATGTATTCGAAATAGTAAAACCCAATACAGTAAATCTTACCAAAAATCTCCCAATGGGGGCTCGTGGCGAACATGTAGGGTTGTAAATATGCCGTCGTTATCACCAGCAGGTTGTCAAATATTGCTAAGTTTCGCAGGTAAAAACTCATGACGTTGTTGCGGTTATGAGGCAAGCACATGACGAGGACTGCTAGACAATTTCCAATGAGTCCTATGACTGAAATGATGGTGGAGCTGTAGAACTGTATGGTTACTGCTAGTGTATTGTACTCATCGATGAATGATGATGGTCTCACTGTTCGTAAACCTAAGCGATCTTCTTCCGATGCCATCTTTTATCCAATTTCCAAAGCACCATGCACCATAAATTTTGATCCACTTTTCCGTTACTTCACCCTCCAAGTAAAGAGTCCTTCAGCTCATCTTTAACCTGCTTTACATAGTAGTGAGGTTGCGGATTGCCCGAGTTAAAAATATAAGGCGTTTTCTGAACTCGGGGCGTCGAAATTACAGTAGGTTGCACCTGACCCATGGATAAGAAATGAGTTGAAATGACGTCCAGTCACTTGTTAGTCTTAACAAGCATTTTTGACGCCTTTGACACGCTTCAGTTTGCTTGAACTCTGCTAACTTTCGGAATATGTAGTTTTAATAGAATTTTCTTCGGCACAATGAGTTTTGTCAGCAACACGTTCATGAAGTTTGAAAATCAAGTGGGAAAGCCCATACGACTTCGTAGCTGCCTACTTGTTTTTATGACCGCGTTCACCAAGCAGGACGGGGAACTCCACGTGAACTGATGACGTAAAACGCAACAAGGAATCCCCCGTAGTGGGAGTGGGAGTCGGGACGATGCATCACCTACTCAGTTTTGATTTCATTCGATCGGAAAACCCTGATGATCACACTCTCATACTAGGCCTTGCGTCTGAAATATTCAAAGAAATGGGTGTCGTTGATCCGTGCTTTCCTTTTCCACCCCATCCAAAGTAAAGGGGCAGCCCTAACCCTGACCTTCCGTGACCAATCAGAATAGGCCAGGAAGTAGCTTGAGGTGGCCTCTTCCGTATTCACCAGGGCCAATATTAGATAGGAAGTTTAAGAAATCAAACGGTAAACGTTAACTTTACGACAACGTTATTTTTCATTAAATATCGTTTGATTTCTTAAACTCCCTAGTTTAAGAAATCAAACGACAAACGTTATAACTGCGAATTCACCATATTAAATATTGCATTTTGGGTACAAAAAATAACGTTCTCGTAAAGTTAACGTTTACAGTTTGATTTCTTTAACTCCGTAATGCTATGGTTTCGGCCCTGACGGAAAAATGTAATACAGTTACAAATACCAATCAGAATTCGTTACTGAGATTGGTTCCCAGTATTTTTTGCATTCGCCAGTGATGTGTTGGTGGAAGGATCTATGCACTGACAGCATCACCATATTGTCTTCATTGTGCCACTTTCTGCGTTATGGCAAAGCCTTAGGGATTTCGTCCTCTTCCCTTTTCAAATACGATCCCTTAGCCTGGAAAAACAGCCGACTAATCACCGTATTCGGTAGGAAAGTAGGCCTTTTGGTTCCCGAAGTCGCCGCTAGGGTAGAAGATTTCGGCATTGGCTGCCATCTTTGCGGCATGAAAGTTGCGGATCTATTTACTTATCATCATGTTGACATCACGGGTTATTTTTAGAATGGGATGCACGTAGCCAGGCGGATACTAAAATGCCATCGAATATGCCGTATCGCGCGGAATGGCAACACCGAGGAAGATTCTTGATGAGAATGTTTGTGTGTTGCAGATCTATAACAAAAGCCCAAGATCAGCGTCGTTTTATGACACTGGGTTAGATTGAAATTTTATGGGAAAACGGATTCTTAAAATGACGTCAGCAACAAAATGGCAGCCAATACCGAAGCCTTCTAACCCTAGCGGCGGCTTCGGGAACCAAAATGGAAAGTAGGAAGACGATTGAATCTGACAGTATTTGAGGTTCTTCTTTTGTGTTGACGCAATAGGCCTTAAAGAAACACGGTGTGCTATCTCTCGCCAGTATTTTGACTGCAGACGTAGAGGGAGCCACCTAGCGGCAGCAATACGAACTACAAAAAAGCCACTACGAAATGTACGTAGTACATCGGGTTCATTCGCCGACAACGTAGTTAGTCCCTGGGGTTGGAGAGGGCATGGCGCGTACGGCGATGGTGGCGCCGGCTGTCGAGAAAAAGTGGCAATACCGGGCTCCTTTAAGCGTGAGGTACATGTAAGAACGAATTCCCGGAAGAAATTTCTGTGAACAGCACGGCAACCAACACTGAATACAAACTGTGGTATCTGGCTTTACTTTTCTTTCGACGATGGCTCATGCATAACTGTGTATTTCTATACCACATGAACACGCCTAATCAAGCATTTCCAACTTCTTGAAATCAGAGCTCATTTCGTACAAATTACGTATATTGTAACCATCGCCTAGGGTTTCACTGAGGCCGTGTTCGAAAGCTTCCCCGAGGAAATTTCTTCCCCGAGCTTCGGGAAATGTGAGCATGCACAGTGAAGGCGAAATTCCGAACGATATTTGCGCTTCCTCGGGGAAAGGTACTGTGAAATATTCCACGTTTAGCCAATCAGCATGTCGGCTTGGAAAGAAAACGAAATGCATGCCGGGAGTTCCCCCAAGTGAGCGACTCGCCGAGTCGCTCACTTCAGCCAGGCTCGAGGAAGCTTTGGCAGCCTGCCAAATACCTTACCGAACGCTCTCCCGCTTCCCCGAGGAAGCTTTCCCAGTGTGGTGACTCAAATCTGAGTGTACGCATTGTAAGAGCTTCCTGTCTAGCAGACGACACATTTTAGCTTAGAACAATGACCTATATCGTTCAAATAAAAGCGCATATGCAGGAACTAAAACTGTGGAGACGAAGAGACAGCTCTACCATAATGTATGACAGGCATGAATCGGCTGTTGTATGCTGTACTGAAGCCATATACACAAGAAAGGTGTGTTGAGACAAGTTAATTGCATTTTTTTCAACTAAATAGGCATCGACCCCAAATTAAACTCGTACATTATTGAAGATGAAGTTATAATACAGGCATATGACGAATAATTGACCCATAATATGCGATAGCACTTCCAAAAATCGGGAATTTGCAAAATTGATTGTACGCATTGTAAGACTGCCTGTCTGAACGAGTGTACGCATTGTAAGACGACACAACTTGTTTCAAAAAATAGTCATTTTAACTATTCTGCCAAGGTGTTAGCTCAATGATTCATTTAAATGCACTCCTATCAACTATACTCTGCTTACGAATAGCATGTCACCACCTCACAAGGTGGTGGTCTTCATTGGTTTCACTGGATTTCTCTCTCGCTCTCTCACTCTGTCGCCAATCTTTGGTTTCGGCAGGATAACTCAAAAAATACACCATGTATCGCCAGAAATTTTCAGGAATTGTAGATATCCATGTTACACAGAACCCTATTGATTTTGGGGGTCATCCGCCAGAAATGAACTGTTAAATAGATAATTCACTGGATCCGGTGTAACATCTGTGAGTGTTTCTTTAGCTCAATGTTCCCAACAATAGACGCGGCCTATAGATTTATTGTGGTTATTGTTATTGTGGGGTTATAGTTGCCACTTCATCCGTCAGGAGGGAAACAATAAGAAAAACACAGAAATACGGGGAACACTGATCGACGTTACACCTTGTTAAATTCGAACCAGGGCCTGGAAAAATTGCTCAGGTGTAAACCCGCTAATGACGACCGCCACCTTGTGAGTGGTGGCGGTCTTAATTAGACACAGATGTACTATTCGTAAGCAGAGTATAGTTGATAGGAGTGCATTTAAATGAATGCTTGAAACAAGTTGTGTCGTCTTACAATGCGTACACTTGTTCAGACAGGCAGTCTTACAATGCGTACACTCAATTTTGCAAATTCCCGATTTTTGGAAGTGCTATCGCCTATTATGGGTCAATTATTGGTCATATACCTGTATTATAACATCATCTTCAATAATGTACGAGTTTAATTTGGGGTCGATGCCTATTTAGTTGAAAAAAATGCAATTAACTTGTCTCAACACACGTTTCTTGTGTATATGGCTTCAGTACAGCATACAACAGCCGATTCATGCCTGTCATACATTATGGTAGAGCTGTCTCTTCGTCTCCACAGTTTTAGTTCCTGCATATGCGCTTTTATTTGAACGATATAGGTCATTGTTCTAAGCTAAAATGTGTCGTCTGCTAGACAGGAAGCTCTTACAATGCGTACACTCAGATTTGAGTCACCACACTGTTTCCGAACGCGCTATGAGTCAGCTAGCTATCAATATTATCAGTTGAAAACAATAATACATACATACTGCAAATTTCGTATGGGTGACATGCTACTATAAAGTCAACAATTCCACAGCTTACCCTTCTTACCCTGCGGTTTGGTTTGGCAAGGTAGGTGAAAATACGGTGTGGATAAAGTGGGGTTATCAGCCAGGTAGACATGTGGTACAACTGCGGTTAAACGTGGTGTTAGAACACACATAAACAACACACATCATTTCCCCGAAATGTGCATTGTACTCGAATGATTCTCCTTTTTTGTGCTGTTGATGCCAAAAGCTACGTGCCAATTCATCTCAGCAATTTATTTCACTAAGAAATGTTGACCTTTTTAGGCATCGCAGGTGAAAAAATAGTGCCAATGGCACAGTGCCCGCTTGGTGAAGTGGGAATCATAGTACCTAAACCTTCAGGCCATACATGTATATGTACATATTCAATATGAAAATATTCCTTTGAAAACTGAAGACACTAGGAGTGCACAGAAAGGCAAAGCAAAAATATTGGCCCATTTTTCGTTATTTGACCTATTTTCCCATCAAAATTAGGTTAAATCAAAAACCCGTTAGATATATTATGTAACAAGATAAGATGTATCTATGGTTCAAATTTGAGCATCCTAGCTCAGATCGTTAGCGTCAAAGAGCCATTTTTCATTTTTTCACAAAACGCCCCCTTGTGGCCATAGTGGGCATTGCAGCACGCCCAAAATCGAACTTGGCCTAGATCTTGGGGCCATATATACACATATGCAATATGAAAATCATCCGTCGAAAACTGAAGACGCTAGAGTGCAGACAAGGCAAAGCCCAAATATCGGGCTATTTTTCATTATTTGACCTATTTTCCCATCAAAATTACGTCAACTCAAAAACCTGTTACATATATGATGTAACATGATTAAATGTACCTATGGTTCAAATTTGAGCATCCTAGCTCAAATCATTAGCGTAGAATAGCCATTTTTCATTTTTTCACAAAACGCCCCCTAGTGGCCACAGTAGGAATCGCAGCACGCTCAAAATCAAACTTGGCCTAGATCTTGGGGCCATATATACACACGTGCAATATGAAAACGATCCATCGAAAACTGAAGACGCCAGAGTGCAGACAAGGCAAAGCCCAAATATCGGGGCATTTTTCGTTATTTGACCTATTTTCCCATCAAAAGTAGGTCAAATCAAAAACCCGTTATATATATGATGTAACATGATTAAATGTACCTAGGGTTCAAATTTGAGCATTCTTGCTCAAATCGTTAGTGTAAAATAGCCATTTTTCATTTTTTCACAAAACGCCCCCTAGTGGCCATAATAGGAGTCACAGCACGCTCAAAATCGAACTTGGCCTAGATCTTGGGGCCATATATACACATATGCAATATGAAATCGATCCGTCAAAAACTGAAGACGCTAGAGTGCAGACAAGGCAAAATGTTACCCACGCACGCAAGCACTAACGCACGCACGCACGTACGCACGACAGACCACCACTAAAGCATCTAAGCACAGCATAAGCCCTTTTGGCCTTCGGCCAAGCAGGCTAAAAAAGCACTTTAAACGGGGAAAATCGGGATTAACCGATCGATCGTCGGCCGAATGGCCGAATTGGGTCAACAAAATGGCGGATGCATTCTTGGCGACGGAAAATATATCAGAAATCGGCAACGTCGTTCGACAAACATTGTTTTGCACAGACCTGTGTAGCCGTGGAACGCATCACATCGGCCAGATTTGGCCGAGGTGTACGTCCGCGTAGGAATCTTGGCCGAAAAATAAATCGAAATTATTGGCTTAATATTTTTTGTTTTATGCAAAAATATTGACAGATTTTTTGTGAATAATTGTATAGCAACACTGAAAAAAAATTCCCGCTCATGTTGAGTACTTTGGACTACTCATTAGTCATTTTGTCCGTGAGATGAGTAGAAAGGTACTCATCGGGTACTCATCGCGCCAAGGAGCTGCATTTGGAGCTTCTCGCTACTCGCTATGAGTACCTTTCTACTCGCTATGAGTACCTTTCTACCCAATATGAGTACCTTTCTACTCATCTCAGGGATAAAACGAGTACCCCGAAAGTACTCAGCATGATTAGGATTTTTTCAGTTAAGTAACAAACCTCATAATAAGCGAGGTTTATAGGTATTTTGATTCTAGAAACTACAGCAAAAACTGGGATCACATGATCAGCCAAGAAAGTAGTTCGCTGAATCACCCGACGCCATCTTGATTACCCACAATCCAGTGAGCACGGCATAACAGATTGGTGCGAGGTATGAGCGCCTTCTGTTGTAACAAGGACAAACCGCTGACGTACCGGTACCCTGGGGCCGGTTGCACAAAAGCATAGGTGTAGTATCATTCTATCTCCTAGTTGGCTTCTAACTTTGTATACAAACGCATACAAAGTTAGAAGCCAACTTGGAGATAGAATGATACTACGCCTAGTATGCTTTTGTGCAACCGGGCCCTGGTATCCAACTGTTAATAAACGTTAACGCAACTGNCGTTTACACCTATGAAAATCGGATCCGGATTAAAAATTGCCAGACTAATTTAGCCCGCTTTCGCTCGGCGGGTCTGATCCGGATTATACTTTATCCCGGCAATTTCCTAGGTGTGGACAGAAAAATGCCGGGCTAAAACGTTTACTGAGCCCACCGAAAGGTGTCGGTCTGCTAAAATTGAATGGGTGGTGTGTCTATAAATAGCATGGCCAGCGTTCAATATCGTAAGACGAATAATAGGTGTGGACAGAAAATTCAACGGATCCGGGTTAAATTCGAACCCGGGCCTGGAAATTTTCATAGGTGTAAACACGGCTCTAGTTACATGTTCTATTTCGAACCAATGTGTGTTGGACCGTTCAGACTAAACCCTAAGTTCATTGTTGTCCGGTTACTAGGGGCTTGATTGACACACGCCGATCGAGCTCCAGGGTCCATATTCATAAACATACTTAAGTCAAAGTATGATACTTATCTTTTTTGTTGAACAAAGGATAAGTATGACACTTAGACTTAAGTAGTTTTATGAATATGGGGGCTATGATTTAAACAGACTTTAGTTCAGAATTTGTGCTCGACGATCACGCGGCGGCGCCTCTTGATATTGACCTTCAGCACTCGATCAAATTGGGTACTAGTATTCGAAAACACTGGATACTGGAGAGTAGACGTTGGATAGCGTCATTGTTCTCCACCACCTGGATTCACATTCAGCACTGCGGACGAGGTTGGTATGGTTGCCATTAAAAACGGATACTACCCATGGCACATATGGCTGGCGCGGTGTTGGCATCGAGCCATCACTCACTGTCGACAATTTTCGTGTTTGGGCGGATTTCAACCCCACACAAATTGTTGAATGGGGTGTAGCTGAAGTGATAGACATTAGGCTATGCCCCAAAACCAACAGATGCATTGAAATTTGTAATGTTAAAGCTGAACTACATGAACAAAAGCAGGAGATTCCAGCTTTGAAAAAAGACCACCACGCCACGGTGGTGGTCAAGAGAAACAGAAACGACTATAAGGCACTTTATGGCCCGTATGCACCAACCTCAGATTAGCCCCAATTCGGCTTAATCCAAACTTAAGCTCGAGCTTAAGTTTTGATCCTATTGCACCAACCACAGTTGATCCAGAATTCGGGCTTAAGCTCTTGAATAACAATGCTGAAGTTTAGGATCAACTCTGGCTTAAGCTCTTGACATGCTTGAATAACAGCTTAAGTTATGGATCAGATAAGCTACAGCTACAGCTTAAACCCAAATTCGGATCAGTTGGTGCATACGGGCCTCAAAGTACCTACAGAACATAATAGACTACCAGCCTATTTGGTGGCGCCACTGTATTCACCCTAGGTCTGTCAATGGAGTAGCACTGAAAATTTGCAGATAAATCTCCAAAACTATCTCTTCACAAAATAACTAAGACATTAGTCTTAAAGAAATTAAAAATCGGCACACGATAGGACCATATATATGTACTAGATTTTTGGGGGGTGACAAATCGGGCCTCGTCCCCACTGGTGAGTGAGCCCATTAGCCTAGTCTGAAATATCCTAGATGTGAGGTTGATCCAGGTGGCGGAGAACAGTGACGCTCTGCAATCTCACAGCAGTCTCCAGAATCCAGGGTTTCGAATATCCGATTAAATTGCAGTCTTCCCGCGCTGCAAATATGCCAAAGCCTCGAGTATTCGTTTGGGCGTACCCACGGACTTGCTCCACACCCTTCTTCCGTTCTATGATTACAGTACCTGGAATAAAGGTAGGAACTCATTTTGAATATAAAACAGTTTTTATAGTTAAGAAATGGGTCAGAAATTTGTTCCTGAGCGCTGAAACGCTGGCGCATCGGAACACAAAACGCCCCGACGCCGCGTCTTGGAACATGATTTTTTTCCGTGTGGCGCCAGTTTTACAGCGCTATTATTTGTTGGCACTCAGGGACAAAAAGTCCCATCGCGGTGTCTTGGAACATGATTTTTTTGTTCCGTGGCGACAGTTGTACAGCGATTATTTTGTTGGCGCTGTGGGACAGAAACGCTCGTCGGCGAGTCTTGGAACGTGATTTTTTTGTTCCGTGGCGCCAGTTTTTGTCCCAGGGCGCCGGTCACTATCCAAGAATATCCGGTGGTATTTTATCAAGTCTTTTTCAGGCATGTTGTCAAGGCAATAAATTCTTTTGTCTTTCCAGTGGCAACTAAAATCTCTAAATCTTTCTTTGCTTGTTGACCTCAAGTTCTGACAAGGATTTAAGTAGATTTTGGAAAGGACTAATTGGGGGTTGGTTTGTCGTACTGGGTGTTGAATTTTAGTCGTCCCCAGTTGAGCACTGCTATAACAGTTGAGCTAGTAATCCCCATATTTTCATCACTTTTTCTTCCATCTGCGTTTCTAATAGCGCTGTCAAAACTGGCGCCACGGAACAAAAAAAACATTGTTCCAAGACCCAGCGAGGGCGTTTTTGTCCCAGAGCGCCGGCGACTCCACTTCATCCAAGAAAATAGCGCCGGGAGCTGGCGCTACGGAACGAGAGAGACAAGTGCTGTTTTGCCATTTGCCAACCAATATCAATGGGATGGAAATAGAATGGTGAAGGGCAATGTCCTGGTCCAATTGTAGATTTCAGAATATCAGTTATGTAGTAAGCCATCTGGTGGGGTTATGTAGTAAGCCATCTGGTGGGGTTATGTAGTAAGCCATCTGGTGGGGTTCTACCCTGATTAGATTCTGTGTCAACATGGTCGAGGTGGTGTGATGTCCAGAAGTATGAGATACATCAATCAACGAACAAGCAGCAACATCAGGTATATTAAATATTTGCTATGTTGTGAGCTGTGGAGATTTTGCATTTTTGCAGTGTACTTTGGTGACCTCAAACTGTATCTAGTTCAGTTGTGATTAAAGATGCTGTTCTTCTGATTGTGCACATAGGGATGCAAAGTCATCGTGCCGTAGAACAACACATTTACCCAGGTTGAAGGGGTTATTGTTCGATGTCGTCAAGTGAAATTGTACCCTGGGTCCACTTTCTTGTTACAAACTGTACCCAGGTGCTGATTTAGAGACCTCGGGGCGAGGTTGTTCTCGGTGAAGTCACTTGATATTGTGCCTGCAAGTTGGCCGTGCAAAAAGCTAAAGAAGAGAAGTTGGAAGAATTTTATTTTTGACAAGCTGGACCGTTTTCAACCTCGGATGGTTACAGAGAAAGTTAATCAACTCGCCAGCTAGACAAGAAAACATGCCATTTCCATGTAGGCCTACATGTGCATGTGCCATTGTGCATGGCCATGATGGGTTTGTTTGATCATATGTCGTAGCTTGCTGGGCAAACACTGCGGGCCTTTGTGTTCCATTGTTTGGGGAGGTGTGAAAAAGGGATTATAGAGGGACAATTAGCTCGCTGTTCCTCCTGTCAGTAATTCCTCCAAGATCATAGCAACAGGATCCTGGAACCAACATACGCTAATTCACGTATCCCACGAAATCTTGAGAATGAGCTCGTCCCTAGGTCTCTAAATCAGAACCTGGGTACAGTTTGTAACAAGAAAGTGGACCCAGGGTTCAATTTCACTTGACGACATCGAACCTGGGTACACTTTATGTGTACCCAGGACGACAATAACCCCTTCAGCTTTACAAAGAGGAATCGGAACCAGCTTTTTTGATTTAGGTTTGGGGGGGGGGGTGTTAGAGATATAAGTAGGTCTAGGCCGTTGTGTGGATCTGATTGCAGCGTCGATAACAGAGGGTCGGCATATGAGGTACATTCTGATCAAGTTCTCGAATGCACACACACCCGAACCATGGAGAGATGGTTCGGGTGTGTGTGATATACACGCTCTGACTCGCGGTTAATATGTTTGACCTACCTGGGTCAGCACTTGGGGTAGACCGAACACTGTCCTGATTAAAAATACTAGGACAGACGCAAGCAAATGCATAAAACCATCATGGCGCCCGCTGATCTATATTTAGTTCGGGAGAATGCATTGCTGTAGAATGCTGTAGAATGACGTCACGAGCCGGAATTCCGGCTCAGATCATTTGGTTTCACCGGTCTTCGAATGCAAGCTGCCAAGAAGACCGGGTACCAGTCTACACTTGGGGAAGATACGCATGTGCAGAAAACGCAAAACAGGTGTGAAAGGAATAAACACGAACGCAAGTCCGCCAAACAAAGACAACTGTTGTAAGATTACATTCGAATGGTTATGATTTCTATGGCCACATATTGTAATCCTTCACTTACCGTAGACCACAGGAATGGGCCGGAACATTAGGAATGCAGTCAGAATCCAGTCAGAATTTTTAGAATGTTCTTCGAATGTCCAGGAATGAACTACGAATTGTCATTCCAACGGCATTCCTGCTCATTCTGCCTCTAGTGTGACGGGGGTATTAGGGGGTTTCCATTGTAGGCCTACCTGTTTTTATCTTATCCTTGCACAGGCATTCAGAGAGCCATATCAATCTGCCTTTTACTTTGGATCGGAACGAGTAAGTCAACGATATGATGGGCATGCGCAAGATCTACTGGGCATGCGCAAGATCCACTGGGCATGCGCAGCTTATTGCATAGGTCTGTAATGCTATATGTTTCGGTGTGCGCTGTTCCTCCTGTCAGTATAATTCCTCCAAGGTCATAGCAACAGGATCCTGGGACCAACATACGCTAATTCACGTATCCGACGAAATCTTGAGAATGAGCTCGTCCCTAGGTCTTTAAATCAGAACCTGGGTAGAGTTTGTAAAAAGAAAGTGGACCCAGGGTACAATTTCACTTGACGACATCGAACCTGGGTACACTTTATGTGTACCCAGGACGACAATAACCCCTTCAGCCCTAGCTAGGTCAGGACCGGTAGGCCTAACCACCGGCGGCCTAATTAGTAATAATCCTGGCTCAGGATGAGCCACTTTAGAGGACTTTTGAGTCATTTTTGAACACGGGAGCCATTTGAGGCCTCTGAAGGGGGGTCTTTTGGCTCAGGCGGAGCCAAAAGTGGCTTAAATTGGTGGCTCAGCAGTCATTTGAGCCAGGGATTTTTTGCAGGCTCAGTGACAGTGTAGGCCTAGGCCTGCCGCCTACGCTACGTACGGCCACCGTGACGGTGTATGTCCAACTCGGCCCTAAGCCAACTCGGCCCATGTGTTCTGACCAACTCGGCCCACCAACTCGGCCCTGGCGATATGCCAACTCGGCCCTAACTAAAAACCAACTTGGTCCAAACATTTTTGTGATCTTATTCCAGTTTTTAAGAGCATTCATGATCTTGCTACGTCCTACTCAACTTTCTGCATCAAGGAAGGATG
>NMRB01000094.1:532413-553049 GCA_002633025.1 Notospermus geniculatus
TTGGGAGAGCTGTGGATTTCTGTTGCGTCGTGACGCCAATGACGTAACGTCACGCCCGCCGCACACACGAATTTTGACCATTTTTCTGATGATTGCCTCAATAAAATCACTCTTTTCTAAATCTTCGATCATTTGGGTCCCAAAATTTTTGGATTGCCAATATCCAGAAGTAATCCTCTTTCCAATGGCCAAAAAGAATAAAATTATTCTCAAGCTACATCTGATTTCTGCTAAGATTTTTAGGAGATGGTCGAAAACTGGACCGGGTGTCCCGTTAATTCTGGGCCATGTCTATAGGCCTACACTGGAAAAAATCACTGGCTCAAGGACTGGCTCAGCCTTTTGAGCCACCAATTTGAGCCACTTTTGGCTCAGCCTGAGCCAAAAGACCCCCCTTCAGAGGCCTCAATTGGCTCACCTGTTCAAAAATGGCTCAAAGTGGCTCATCCTGAGCCAAAATTATTTCCAGTGTACCTCTCCAGTGTGGGCTCTTTGGTGAGTCTCTAATCGATCTTTGCGAGAAAATGATTTTCCACAATTATCATGCAAACAGACATGTGCTTTGCCGACTTTTCCCTGAGAACTTGACAAATTTGATGTTTCCATGGGTGCAGCCATATTGTATTTCTGGCACAAGTTATCAGATCGTGAATTGCCGATACACAATACCTCAGTACCCTAACCAAGCGGTAGGCCTACACAACGCACATTTTGCTGCGCGAGATTATTTTATAGCGTGCTGCCACCTATTGAATTTCCTATCTACTACATTGCATTAGTATGGGCGGTTAAAGCCGCATTTTTAAGACGTTGGCGAAACAAGACGTTGAGACACTTTTCAAAAGGTGCGTTCACACTAGGCTTTTACAACGGTTTCAAACCGATTTAAAAGGTTAAATCGTTTGAAGGTGCCACACTAGAGACCCTTTAAATCGATTTGACACCGTTTTAACGAAAACGGTGCACTGATGCGTTTTCACATCGATTTAAGCCAAACCGGTTCAGTTAAAACGGTATCGATTTGTGTGTAACGCCCTGAATGCGTTTTACGCAGGCGCAGTGGCCATCTTCTACTGTGCTTACGGTTTGGCGGTCTGTTTTCACTGATAAAAATCGCTAGGCGGTGGCCCTATATCATCAATTTTTTTCGGGTTTTCCTCCGTTTGGATCACGGCTGGCAACTAGTTTGGTTCCCAACCCCTAGAGGGCTACGCATCTAGGGTTTGGTATTGGCTGTGGCACATTCCTTATTTGGAACGCTGGACTCCGGATTCCAAACTCGTCCCCAGTGGGTTTACGTTCCTACAACACCACTGGAAAGGGCTGACGACTTCAGGAATACTGCGCATGCGCAATCTACTAATTTTGAGGCGAATCACGCCGAGGCCGCGATGATGTTCGCAACAAACCATGCTAACTATTCGTTTGAAATTGCTCTAATACTCAAATAACTTCGTGTTTTGGGAGTATTAAATGGCCTTTTAGGCATATATAATGTTTTTCAGCCATCGAAGAACGAAATATTGTGTGAAACAAACATTTTGGCACGCTGCCAGCGGTTGACCAGAAATTTTGGTCAGGTCGTAGCCCTTGCCAGAGATACCTTCGGATGAGGTAGATCTGGGAACGAGATTGGNTTTCGCGTACTTTGCTGAATGCCGATACATCTGCTTGCTTTATTCAAATATTAGATGCTCTTAAAAGTTTATGTTCAGGTGCGCGCAAAGACAAGAAAGTAACGACATTTTGGTTAAAATTGGAAGAAAAAAATCAAAAAGTTCAGCGGTTTTTAAGAAAAAAATCAAAAAGTCCGGCAGTTTTTCAGAAGATCCGACGAAACCCTTTATTTCACAAAAAATCATCAGACGATACGTAAGCATTGCAAAACAAACAAAGCAAAACATAAAACCGTATAAAAAGTAAACATGAATAGACTGTCATTATTACACCTAACCGCTCCCAAAGAAAAGTGACAATGAGATGCCTCTTTCTCATGAGCGATGGCACTCCACGCCTTCAATCACTGCCGGCGATTTCCCCCAGTCGCGGTTTTACAATGACCCGCACGTGGCGTGCACACGTCACAAAATTCTCAAAACTCTAGTGGCGAAATTCCCATGCAGGTTTACGGGACGTATTGTATTTACAGTTTCTGAGATTTGGATCTTCTATTCTTCAAATTCTTAACAAGTGTGCACAGGTTATGCGAAAATATCGTAAATCATTTCAATGGACAGGTAACTGTTTTGATGTTTCGGAGGAGAATTGGGGGTAAAGCATGCGTACACGTGGATGCAAGTGCGCAAAGAAAGAATTACCAGCTAAAAAAGGCGCGGGAAAACATTCGGAGTTGTTCCCACGAGATTTTGTTACCGATTCATAATAACTTCATTGAAATCGGTATCTTAAATTCGGAAATTAGATGGCCATTTTTGGAGCCAGGACGTTGCTAACTTGTTTTTTTTCGTCCAAGATCGTTCTGATGTTAATTCATTATAATACTCATTAAAATTCCAGTTGAATGCTCCATGAGTTATCATTGATGTTTGAAATGAATTATCCCTATTTTTGACAGATTACGTGGCGATACTACTCCACTACAGACAAAACCTACTTTTTTATTTGATATAATTATCATGATATCATGCCTGATGGAGGAATATCAAGTCTAATTAAAACTGTACCAGGTGGAATTTATCAGAATAATAATTTTCAACACAGCAAGTGCAAGCGTGATGGCCCATTGTCAATCGCAGTCAATGCTTAGAAGAACAATGAACTAAACAGTAATAAAATACTACAGATATGAGGAATACAAAATCTGTTGCGAACAGGTGAATATTTAATATGAATCAGAATAAAACAATTCCAGTTGAGTGGACGCGAAATCTGCCTACTGGATGTGACACATTGCTGCCCAAGCCATTATTAGCAACTAATGATTCGCTTATTATCACTTTCCGTACATTATTGGCATATTTTTTACACACTAGTGATTTATTCAATGTGT
Source organism: Notospermus geniculatus (assembly GCA_002633025.1). Classification (NCBI taxonomy): domain Eukaryota; kingdom Metazoa; phylum Nemertea; class Pilidiophora; order Heteronemertea; family Lineidae; genus Notospermus; species Notospermus geniculatus. Next base: position 535,424 of record NMRB01000094.1, read on the forward strand.
ATAAAACCGGACTGAGTGAGAGTGACGCAAATGACAGCTGGTGACAGAACGGACAGGACCCGGTCCTGTACTTGGCCAGACAACATCCAAATGAACTGGGGCCTGTTTCATAAAGTGTCTTTAAGCTAATGGTACCTTTAACCAAATGGAAAATGCATTGAAGTTAATGGTACCATTAGCTTAAAGTCACTTTATGAAACAGGCCCCTGGCCTTTTACCATCCTCCCACAGCAGGGGTTTTACCTCGCTCCTCTTCATCCACTCACACAAACACAACTTTGTGTGGAGTGTATGAAGAAGAGGGACACCAAAGCCCTGCTGTGGGAGGATGGTAGCCTTACCGAAAGANTTTAAGTATTTCGAAAAAAGGCCGCGCAGTGGCGTGGCTGTCTTTTTTAAAAATACCGCCAGAGCGAGGCTGTTTTTATCTAGGCCTAGGCCTATTAAATTCAGCTTTTAATTCACCCATATGACAGAAGCGCCTGACATAGCTCGTGCACGAGGGCAACGGTAGGTAGGCCTGACGCAGTAGCTAGGCCTACATGTAGGCCCACCTATCGACTTTCCGCACTGCTGAGTCCACACTATCTAGCCTACGCTACGGTGGGTGGGGGCCTAGGCGTACACACTATGCACACTTCACTGACCGTTGGGTAAATAATAGGCCCGAAGACCTAGGCTATGCACGCCACGCATGCACGGGTGTAGTGCATGGCAAAATTTATTTCCATTCCAGCCTTGTCATAATTTCAGCCCGAGTGCATCCAACACTGCTGATGCATTGCACCGCCGACACGCCACGGCCACACCCACCAGCAGCAAGGCTCTCGTCATGCAGATCTTCTTTGTAGCTAGGCCTAGGCCTAGCCTATTGTCGTCGTCAAGGCTAGGGTGGTTCCATTCCTTTGACTGATAGGCCTACAATGGCCTAGGCCTACCCCTTTCTCGTCCTTTTGTTGTACCGGTATAGCCTAGCCCTAGGCCCTAGGCCCTAGGCTACACTAGGGCCTAGGCTAGTAGTAGGCCTAGGCCTCCAGCATGCCAGTCCAGGCCTAGCCTAGACAAGGCCTATGCTAGCCAGCCAGCCTGCCCTACTACGGTACGGCCTAGGCCAGGCCTACCGTAGTAGGCCTACTTACCAGTCTGATTTGATTTCTCGGCGATTTCAGTCAAGGCCGCTTCTCTTTTATCTCGGTTTTTGAAGCCCGACGACCTCACATCGTAAAGACATGGGTACTCGGGCCACAAATCCACCAATCTGTCCTCGGCAATGGTTTCTGAAACGTGCTCACTGGGCGCGGCCATTTTGGAAGTCGCTGTGTGCTGGTTGCCATGGTTGTGGGCATGCGCTGTAGCCGAAGGGCCGTAAGCAGGAAGCTTTCGTGCAGCGCACACGGGAACACAGGGACTTGAATCATGTCTTAAAAAGCCAACCCTTCTATGATGTATTACTATTAGGTACAGCTAATATCTATATAATAGACAAGCTGAAATTGAGATTGCTCGGAGGGCGACAGAGGGAGAGGCAACCCAGAGATGACACGACGTGATAAAGTTTCCAAATATGGAACAGTGACCACGTGACCGACCCGCACATTCCAAATATGGCACTTCCTTATTTGGAGCAGTTCATTTGCTGCGGAGCACGTCGCTTACAACAAGTATAATATTTAATTCGGCTGCTCGGACATGTCGGAGATCCATGCACGGTCAGGTCTGAAGAGCAAATTTTCACCCCTTTTGGTGCTTTTTAATGAAATTCCTTATTTTGAATGCATGTTATCNTGGTTGCTGTACTCAGAAATCCGTCCGGGCATTTGTTGGTCAGAGGCCCTTCGCAAGGGTGATGTTACCCGTGTTTGAGTTGCTATATTTTTTTAACCGTTAGGATGTAACCTAACTTGATGAACTATTCATAACTGGAACATCACGAATAATAAATAAACACAATTTTTTCAAGGATTTCTTTATTTTCAACGCTACACACGACACGTGGGTTTAATTGAGGTGAATTTTAATGATTTTGAGCTGTTTCCCTTGTTTATTTAATAGGTAGCTAAGGCCAGTAGAGGCCTTTGTACATCCGCTGTCCATGATACAGGTCCCTGTGAGCGTACGCGGTCGGAACTTCATACCGAGGGACGTCACCATGGTCACAGTGTCAACGTAGTGCCAGCGGATAGGCCTACATCAGTGCACGCCACAGCGTCATGGGGTGACGTCATGATGATCGCACGTGCGTACGTAAATACAGAGGTTCCTACTCCGTCCACGGCATGCATGGGATAGCATTCACGCATGGAGACAGCCAGGTAGGCCCAAATTTTGATGTAGAAGCGCTGGGTTACACACTAATAGGCNGCCAGCGGATAGGCCTACATCAGTGCACGTCACAGCGTCATGGGGTGACGTCATGATGATCGCACGTGCGTGCGTAAATACAGAAGTTCCTAGTCCTCGACACGGCATGCACGCATGGGATAGCATTCACGCATGGAGACAGCCAGGTAGGCCCATATTTAGATGTAGAAGCGCTGGGTTACACACTAATAGGCCTATGCTTTGTTATCACATTGCACCAGAAAGGTGGCCCGTTAAAAAGAGGTTAGGCCTACCATGGTCAAATAACCGCATGCAATCAACGCCGTGCAGAGTAGTACGCTCTGCTGGTGGCTTCTGGAACCAAAATCGTTCAGCCGGCCTGGCATGCCTGGCATTTCTGGAGCATAATGCACAACACTATGACTATCGGCCTGACCGACATAGACATTTTGCGATCAAACTTGGCTTGTCTAGCGTTCTATACCAAAAAATAATGGTCATCAGAGCTGTCTAGGATGTGATGAGTGTGTTCATCATATCACATTTCGAGTTCGAAAATGCGAATCGAGACTTTTTAATACGCGAAACTGAATAATGTTTACTCCCCATGCAACCTCGATTCGTGACATTTTCAACCCTAGCCTGGCTGTGTAAATTCAGGTGGTGAGGTTTTTGCGTTTTTGCGTTGTGTTTTTGCGTAAACTCCAGTAAGCCAGCACGGGATGCATGTGTTCGCGTTAGTTTCCGACGACGGGTGGCGGCTTAACTTCAGCATATACATGTATCTTTTCTCAGTTTTTTGTAGCTTGCTTCCCACTTTACAAGGATGGTGAAACATGTTAACTCCAGCTGGCATGTCTGGGTGGAGGTCATCAAGTTCGCTTATTGAGCCAATTTAACATTTCTAGTTTGACTTGAAGCTTGTCCGATGCATCCCATGTTTGGCCAGCGCTCCAGGGTAGATATGCCAAGCTTTATTATTGTCATTTTTACTGCAAGTGCGAAATATACCCATTTATGAAAGTGTTAAATTGCAAGCAATTTCTTGGATTACAAAAATGAAATATTTGGCTTTGATTAGATCGTAATTTTTTTAGTATAACAAGCGATTCACTCGTAAAAAAGTCCCGCAGAGCCGACGTCATGACGTTTTCAAATTGTTATCGTAAATGTAAACTTAAGCTTGCAGAACCTCCCTAATTTCCATCAACTTTCTTCTTTAAATACCTTGTCCGTTTTCAGGAGAAAATTGTTTCGAATATTTTGATCAGTACGTCAACTTCAGCACAGCCTTTGAGACGTGCCGCTCTTTTGGTCGTCAATACCACCTCGCCACGATTAACTCAGTCAACGAATTGTGTGAGTAGTCGCCAAGCCTAAGTGCTGTCCGTAAAGTTCACTTCTTTACGGTCGATTTATCTTGCGCTCTGGAAAACAATAGAGGTTCTTTGTGTGACCTCACATTTCCATGACGACACGATGCCGCCATATTGGCCGTCAAAAAACAAGCGACGTCACGGCAACACACAGATCCTGACGTCAAAATGTCATGACGTGATAGATTCGACGACGTCGCCGGCCAATATGGGCGACTCTTTGCAGTCACGTGACCGTTGTGAGTCAGACCTCTTCTACACTGTTCTACAGCAAGCCGTATGGACGATTCGCTTTGTTCTCAACACGGTTTTCACACCAGACCAACTACTTATGCTGAGAAACTGTGAGAGGTAAAGTGATTTGTTGAGTTGTATGCTCCCAGTGGTCTGTACGCGCCGCTAAACTTTTGAACCGAGAACAAGATGGTAGCCTCCAGGCTTCATTTTGACGGCCAGTATGGCGGCCGTGTGACGTCAGTGAAGGGGGTGGTTCAAAACCTGGCAATGGCAATGGCATTGGCAATGGCACTAAAAATGAGAAAAATGTTCTTTTTTTATAATGTTGCTAAAGATAAATGACAGAAGAAAAACAAACAGTGCGCATACTTTAATTTTATTCCTTTTTTCACTGTTAACAGTTTTTTTCCCGTAGAGGAGGTTGTCTCCGGGAGCGTAGGATTGGTCTGCAAACTACCCTTACTTACTTTCCATATATGGATATGATTCTCTAAAATTAGGACACCGCTTCGGGTCTAATGCGATTGAACATGAAAGGATTTTCCGACTTAACAAACATTCTCCTTATTACTGTCTCAGTTAAATTATATCAAATAGAAATTCAGCAATGTTCCTCGATAAAATATTAGTTTTCTGTTTGTCTGTGTTGGATCGAAGGAGAAATTATACCGGGATTAAACATAATTTATGTATGCCTTGACCCATGCATGATGGAGCGCACGTGCGCGCACATGTCATGTCACAGACAGCACAGCAGCAGGACGAGAATGCGAGATGGCCTGTTCTCACTCTTTGGACTGAAAATGTAGGGTATGTAGATCAAACGAATTATCAATCCCCAGTAAAATTGAGTGCCTCATCCCCGTTAAATTGCCCCTGCCTTATGAGTATGACTGCCGTAAAAAGGGACCCCTTGCCTCAATGAGGTGACTGGCGGGAATCATCAGTAATGCAGGGAATTTGACAGCAGTCAATTTAGGCCCGGGAATTTAGGCCTCTCCCATCGCAGTTCGTATTTTTCTTGTTTTTTCACCCACGCCCTCTGTCGTTGGTCAATGGAACCAGACTAAGCTCCACTGTGCGTCGTTTGCCTTTTGGTGTGTAGCTTATCCAACTTCCATATTTGGTACACATTTGGCAGTTTGCCATTGCCATTGCCAATGCCAATGTCATTGCCATTGCCAGGTTTTGAACCGACCCTCAGTGAAGAGCCTCTATAGGCGATCGGGCCCTCGGCGGGGCCTTTCGCGTACTTCATTCAAGAAATCGGACGCCTCGCACAAATGTGCTTGAACAGATCGAATCCACCGTTGTGGGCCTAAATCTCGTTTAACTTATTTCGATCCTTCTTTCCTTGTCAGCAAGCATTCTTCTCAAGATTACCGCCAGAAAACCTTTCTACATCGGACTCCATCAACAAGCACGACGTGGCAAGTTCATCTGGATGGACAACAGCGAAGTTAAGTTCGTCAACTGGGCAAAAGGTGAACCAAACGGTCGCTCTGGGAACAGGGTAAGGTTTGAATCTTATCGCTCAGTTTTAAACGCTGTACTGTATGCCCAGTTAACCAGCGGGTCATGGAGGATGTCCTTCACTGTCGCCTTGTAGCTGGAGCGTCGGCCTCTGAGCTGGACAAAACAAAAAAATCATACTGATGAGGATAACTTTGTTAAACTTGCAGGAAGAGTGCGTAGAGGTTTACAACGGTGATTTTGCCCAGACGGGGAAGTGGAATGATATTGCTTGTAGTATGTTAAGACATTTCTTATGCCAAGGGCCAAAAGGTGAGCGTGTTTGAAAGATCTCAATTTTGTACATTAATTTCACATGAAAATTATATATACAATGACAAGACCAGAGCTGACGAATGCCCGGCGCATAACAACAGCATGGTGGTCGAGAATTGACTGAAATCTCTCAAGAGCCCAATACTTTAGTTAAATACTTGACATGAAGGTGACACCCATTTATCTGTTTGTCTTCCAGATCCTTCCGCCCCAACCCCAGTCACTCCCACCAACCCCTGCNGGCATTATCGCCAGACGGCGCGGCGGTGACACATATTTGATCACCAATGCATGGAATGTTCACTGCAACAATTTTGTAAGTTTTCGCGCATGTTCGTCGCCATCTGACGCCTTTTAATTCTAAATGCTGTCTCTTTAATACAAATCGCGCGCCCTCCATGTACACGGTATACAGATGAGTCAGGTTGCCGTATAGTCCGCAGACAATTATCAATAACTAGCAAGTACCCGTGGCGACCGGCGATTGTGAGTTCCGCCGAGGTTGGAATGCACGGCCCTGGTGGAATACACCCGATGGGGTGCAGTAGGGAGAATTTAGAAAGCAATCAAACGACACTGCTAAAAAAGTGAAATTGCGACTACAACCAAGTTCTCTTCGCAAATTAAACCACCCGTTGCACCGGGATATGGTATCCTCTAGAATTTCGAGGCAAAACAAAGCTTCTTAGTGTGACTTTATTGAGCCGACTTCCAGCATTATTATCAATAATTACTTATGAGGGCTTTAGCCGCCTCCCTCGATCACGGAAGGAGCGATTGGCCAGCCAATCAGCTGTGGAGTTGGGTTACGTTAGGTAAGGTAATGGTATAGGTAATACGTACTATACGTAGCGTTCCGTGAAAGATACCTAACATGACCACACATTCACAGAGGTGTGGAGATCCCAGAAAACCGGTAATCGTACCAACCTCAAACTTTCACCCAGTCTGCAGACAGGTCGGCGCTGCGAGCGGTTGTACCGAAATAACGTCATTTTAGGTGTTGACCTTGTGTCATGAAAAAATTACCTGTATATTTTTCTACAGGAAAATGACACGAAAGAGACGTTGTCTTTATCGCCATCGGATCTCGTAATTGTAAGAAAAAAAGGAATGAGAGTATAAGAAAATTTCACCTGCTACACGATGTTGTAAGTTTCACTGTTGGGCGACCAACACGATGATTTATTTTCACGCCAGAAATAAATGGAAATAACGTTAACCCTTTCGCGCCCAAACTCGCCGATCGGCGAGTGTGGCCTGTACCACACACCCTTGCACATTCAAACTGACGTAGATTCGTAACCAGTGGACCGATCGATGTTCTCTTTGCATATTTTTTAATGCGAGACTANCCCCCCCCCCCCTCTCAATACGCGATTTTGCTCTGATGAAGGAACGTGGCTAAAATTGCGTTTTAACGTTCGTCCCGGGGTCCAGATTGACAGACTCCAAAGTGCAAATCTGACATGTTGCGACTAAATGGCCATATCTCCGGAACGGAAGCAGCCACGACGATGCGACAAGCGCCAAAAGAAAGAGGAGGAAACAGTAGATTTTCGACCTATTTTCAGACGCGTAGGAGCAATGGTTATCGAGATATAGACGTTTAAAGATTGGAAACCTGACGAAAAAGTAGGCAGAACGCGACTATTTCCTCACAACTTGCATCTTCGGCTCTGGCCTGTTTCTCGCACAGACATTTTGGAAGAAGCAAACCTGCATGAGGTCGTGGCCCATTTAGTTGCCTCCAGAATGAGTGCCTTGTCGCCAGTTTTGGTTGCAATTTTAGGGAGCTAGGCGCGTTTTTGTAGAGACATCAGAGATTCATGTTACGAAATGTACACTTTTCAACATCGTCCGGGCCCGAAAGGGTTAAAAAAAGATACTTCGGTACAACCGCTCGCAGCGCCACGTCGTTAGTGTGCGGGTTCCCTATTATCTAGAGGCGAAAGGCGCGATTTTGAAATTCATTAGGCGCTTTCCGAGTTTGGGGGCATTTTAGGTGAAAATTAACTTAATTTATGTGACGGGATGATGTCATCAGCTCTGATGGTAATTTATTCCGTTGCTATGACATCGTGTCGTACAGATCAACAACGACCATAACGACGTCGAGATCACGACGTGGTCACGCGTGTTGGTTTGGGGGCTGGCCAACCTCCTGCGCATGTCCAGATTGACTACTTCCGGTCGTCAATACTATCCCTGCCAGAAGTGGCTTCCATATTGGTTTGTTCAGCTGATTTCAGCTGGCTAGGTCGCTGCTTTGAACGTAAAAATTTTACTCCCAAAAGTTACTTTATCGACTAAATATTGCTGTTTTCGTCCCTTTTACGAACAGTCAATAAATGTGACAGTAGTCTAGTTATTTGTCAGGAACTATTTCTTCTATGTGCGATGATCACGCTATGAGTGTAGTCAGGTTTGTTCATAGCAACCATCATGGCGGACGCCGCTTGATGAAATTTAGAAATGTGGGAAGGGATACCATCACATCATGATTCTTGTGCGATCAGAGATGATGAAATGTTCCCATCTGTGCACTCTTTTAATTCAAAAATACAACCTGGCCCACATTCTGAGACAGTTTCAGAAAGGACTTGCTCAACAGAGTGTCTCGGCAACAGCCGCGATTTTAACCACAGCCTGGAAAGTAGGACGCTCGTCACCATGGCCACTATGATTCGTGGCTGTCGTGTCCCTCACTCCAAGCCCACAACAATGGCCTATCTGCCCCCTCGGCATACAAGCCCTCCACGGCTTTACTGGCCCTACTCGGCCGTGCCCTCCTCGGCACATTATAGCCCTCCTCGGCTTTAGGCCCTCCTCGGCACATTACATCGCCCTCCTCGGCGGCATCGCCCTACTCGGCGGTATTAAAAGAAGAAGACATATTACCTAGGGGCCTAGAGGCAGGACCAAACTCAGCCCTCTACGAGCTACCTCGACGCCTCGTACCGGCAAGGACTTGCCCACACACCGGAGCTCGATGTGCACGGTTCCGCGACCAACACCAGAATGAATGAGTCGTCACAGTCGCCGCGTGGTGTCACTCGGGACATGGCGTTTTCGGCGCTTTGCGAAATCTCCCCGCCCTGAGGTCCAAAAAAGTATCTGTTTCTTGTCCGCGCGCGCGTCATTCCCGAGACCTTAGCATCAATTTTTTCCACCTAATTTTAAATTTTCCCACTTTGCTTACACAGCGCCTGGTATACAATGCATAGAAATGCTTCGTCACTTGAAATCATCTTTATTTTTCATGAAACTTGTGCTTTAATTAAACTTGTAAAGAGATATTTTTCTGGTAGTATTTCCCCATCCATGAAGAAAATTGAAAAAAAAAAATATTTGAAAATAAACAAAATCGCATGTCGCATCAATTTCCGCTCAGTTGCTGGACAAGAAACAGATAATTTTGTGCACCGTCTACGCAGCGCAATCTCGACGGTGGCCAGGGAACCAGGCTAGGGTACTTTCCGATCCGCGATGAGAATTAGTTTTCAACTGCGGTGAGAATTCGGGAGAAACAAAAAATACAGTGTGGGCCTCCTTATTTTGCAGACCAGCGCTACTTCGACGAAATTGAAACTGGCATCGAGGAAATCTGGCAGGTGTACAAGCTGCTAAAAGATGTCGCTGGTGAAACAAATTTGGTGGTAATCGATCAAGATGATCTTGTGCACCATCCGGGTAAGCAGCGAGTGAACTTCGACGAATTCGATCTTGGGTGATATGAATAAAAATCAGTATCTACTAGCTAGTAGTTACTAGAAGTAAAAGTAACTACTTGCAAGCTTTTACTCCAAGTAGAGGTGAACACTTGAATTCATATGAATAATATATAAACAGTTGCATTTACTTCAAAGTAATCACTTCTGCCCTACTAGTTTTTACTCGTCTGATCCTGGGTTCACAGTACTGAAATTAATACTGCTGATTACATATCCTCGGCAGTCGTACTGTTTTTGGAGTAACTACTGCACGAGTATTAACTAACACTTATCAGTAGTACATGTAGCTACAAGTACTTGCAGTAATTACTCCTGTTTTATTCATATAGTCACCAGTAAATACTTCAAAAACTGAAGTAAAAGTTGTTACTTATTTTTATTCATATCACCCATTGTATCCATTCTTTTATGATTATTTACTACTCTTTCCTGGAAACAGTACCGCTAAGCACAACTAATACGGCGTGTTCGCGCAATGGGAGACAAAAATGCATATTCGCCAAAAATCCTGTATAAGGCGATTCTACTCACTGGTTCAACAAAGTAATTCGCTGGCTACGCCGTTTTTCGCCTGGCGGCGAGCCCATAAACCATTGCATCCAGAGGAAATCAGGTCTGTTTGAGGGTACTGTTCCTTCGTCACGGCCCACAAAGGTTTGTGGATACGAGGTTAGGAACCATCCTAAAACGACCTGATTATTTCAGGATGTGACTATTTCTCTGTGTCAAAAGAAAGCTCTGCGGTGTAGTAGGAGTGGAATTCCCTGAGCCATTGTCTGCCTATCCTTAAAGGAACACAGTATTGCCACTTTTTCTCGACGGCCGGCGCCACCCATCTTGTCCAAACAAGGCTATCGACTCCGTATGAACTCCGTCTTTAGCCTTGTCCGAATCGTGTCATCTTTTCCGTTAATGCATAAATTATTAATGAACCTAACCCCTACTTGACCCCGCCTCCGAGCCAATCAGAACTTGCGAAACAAATCACCGTTGGACACTTTCTTTGCTCTTCACGCTCGAATTTGTAACACGGATTTTGATTGGCGCGTCGATTTTCCTTCGCGCCCCGATGATTGGCTGAGGCTGTCACCACCTCAGAAACGGGAAATGTGGTCGATTCGAACCAGGCTAGATGACCGTCAGGACAGATAGACTGGTGAGAACCAGATGGCGCCACTGCGCCACTCTCCAATCCAAGGGCTAACTACGTTTCGGCGAATGACCCGATTTACTGCGTACATTTTGTAATGCATTTTCGTAGTTCCTCTTACGGCCGCTAGGTGGCTCCCTCTATGTCGGCAGTCAATTAACGCATTTGAGATCCAATACCGTGCTCCTATAACGGCTCAGGGTACAAGGAATATGGCAGGAATGAGTTTCCGAAATCTCTTCAAGGCTAATTATTTTAATATCTTTATCTTCAGAGTTAATTCTTCGTGAATACTGCAGACGAACGGGTCTTCCGTTCAGTCACGAAATGGTGGAATGGGGCGAAGAAACCCCCGACTTCGTGAGAGCAGATTTCATGTCTTCCCCGTTCAAGGAGTGGTTATTGCCGGTGCTCAAGACAACCGGTTTCAAACCGACTTACAGAACAAAGCGAAATCTAGCCGATTATCCTGAGTTCATTAAAAAACTGGTGGAAAAGAACCAACCTTACTATGAAAAACTGGCCGCTCAAAGAATTATACCTCCAGGAGGAATCACGCGCCAGGAAAATTAATATATCTCGAGAAAATTGATTAACATATCTCGAGAAAGTTAACTAGAACTGTGAAATTTGCTTAGCAGCAAATTTGATGGTTCCCAGACCGTTGATAGGTGATGATGGCCAGGGAAATGAAGATACACGAGGCATAAAGGAATCAACCATAAAGGTTCAACTTACAAATTTAGCATTTCATGAATGTGGACAGTATCCCTTTAAACATCAACAGATTTTCATTCTGACTCTTCCATGATAGGAGAGACCCTTCTGCACGTTTACTGCAAATTTTGTTGAATTCCAACTAATTGATCTTATGATACAAAAGGACTGAATTAATGAGAACCCCACGAACGATGTGAGCGTAGGGTCATCTGTGTAGATTTGTATAGCCCAACGTACATTTGCACGTGGAACGCTACATGTAACTGTGCTAAAAATAGCTCTGTTATCCTCAGAAATGCAATTCAAAGCATCAGGTTGACAGGTTCATGTTCCCCTTCACCACAAAAAAAGGTGAAGCTCCTGCCTATTACGCAAAGCCAAAATTCAGGCAGTGAGAGACACCTGGTGGCAACACATGAAGTGTATCCCTCAGTAAGTTCATCGTTCGCAGTTAAGCCTTTATGGTTGATTCCTTTATGACGTAGGCCTATGATGATGGTGTCAGTGCTCGAGAATGCTGGGGCTAAGCTAAGAACTGGATGAAAGTAGTGCAAGGAGCCATATCACGATGTAATTGAAGTGGAAATTATTCTCAATGTGATGTCCCATTCGCTGCTGACATCAAGCGGTAACAACTGGTAATAACCATTCCGTCAAACGCTAGGCCCTTCCTCTTTATCCTTATTTAGAACGACCTTACAATAGGCCGTAAATCCGTAAAGTTGTAGGACTTCAATGATTTTGGGGTTATCGGACACGGGTTTCTTGAAGCCCGGCAATTCACAGGTGTGACCGCAAAAAAACCCCGGGGATTTTATGTAGTGTAACCACGGCTATAGTTATATCATGCTTGGACAATGAATGGCCACGACGTCACTAGTTAGCTCCGTCTTTGTTGGAAAGGTCTATGGACCAGTCTAATCGCATATCCCGATTCAAAAAAAACGCAGAAGATTTGCCAACAATTTTTTTATCATATTTGATGCAATTATTGACTAATTACAAAGACTGCTGACTCGTCAACTCTGCCTCAGGAACTAATGAATGTTCGTTGCTGTGCGATACTGCGGGCCTTGTTTTATGCCGATACACCATAGTAACCAATTTAACCACGGTTGCGAGGCACGCCATTGCTAACAGCACCGCAGTGAATATTGCATTCCTCTTCATTGGATCCCAGTTCTTGCTGACGATGCCTGCGAGTGCGTACACGACGGCAGGGTAGTAGATGAACATATATCGAAACCTCCTGTAAATAAAGAATGATGAAGTTGCTACATTAAAACTTACGGTGTACTTTTACATGTGCATCACACACAGGCATAAGTAATGCATATGTAAAGTCTTGCAACATCTACCTTCGACCTAATGGAATGCGGAAGTCAGGTAATACATGAATTAGCGGTTTTCAGTAACGTCATTCGAGCTGCATTGCCGAAATAGGAGCAGTCTGCCGCGCATATTCCCAACAGATGGCAGCAAAGGTCTAGCGGACCAATGTACAGGAAAATGTACGTGATCGCTGCTCGATCAATGACTGGGTCCGCTAGATGCATTGAATTGGGCCGTAGTGACACCTAGTGGTCAACTCGCTGACGCTCCTATTGAGCAGAGCATAGGCCTAGTCTGATCACGCTGTCGATTAAAGAGTTGCGTGTGATTAAAGATCCGTGGAAAAGCTAACTATTAGAGAGGTTTCGCAAATCTGACGAAACACGAAGTAGGCCTACGAAATACGAAATTGGACTTCATTTCCAAAACGTAATGTATTTCAGTGTGGCCGTTTTTCTGTGTGATTCCCATTGTTCGGAACACACTGGGAAACAGACTCGCTGTTTCTCTGTCTTTTTCCCATTGTCCAGTCGCCGCTTATTCCGTCAATCTATTGTATTGTCACACTGGCTCACGGGCCTCACTGAAAAACGTTACACCGGTGTACTTACTCTTCGTATATGAAGATATCAATGACGAACCAGCCAACAAAGATGGCTGCAAAGATGGCCAACGCGACGGTACAGGCGATCTCTTCGGCAATAGCTATGACGTAATGCATCACGATGGCTGTGTTAATGAGTGTAGCAATCTCGGTCCAGGCAATGTAGATGATGATCCCGTTCTCTACGAGTAGGTGTATCATCCAAACTTCGCGGGTCAGACCTGATGAAGCAAGTTGAACAAAATCTATTCATGTAGACTGGTACACGGTCCCAACGTCATAGCTCACGGAGAAAGGGACCGGTATTGGGCGGCCATACTTGGCAGAAAGCTGCCAGGTTATGACGTCACAGAGGATTCGCCTCAGTACTGAGAAATAGCTTACTTACCTCACATCCCAAAATAGCTAACCAATCAACTGCGACGTTACAAATTCAAATTCAAAAAGAGCAAGCCAATCAACTCCGTCGTTACATCAGGCAATACCGGTCCCTTATCCTTGAGCTATGTTGGGACCGGCAACCGGTCTACTATTCATGATGATTACGCAGTGAAAAAAAGCTCACTCCTCTGCTCCGGCAGGTGTTACATCTGCCTGTGTTTCCGTATGTCAGTGTTTCCCCTTATTGTTTGGGAAACGCTGGCAGATAGATTGACACGTTTCATTATGTGTCCCCTACTGTCAGCTTATTCCGTCGGGCAATTGTAGGGGAACACTCACAGATGGGAAACATTCAAGAACGTTACAGTTCCTTGCTTTATAGTGCACGATACAGGTGTGAAGAATCTAATGCCTCCGTCTTCCTGATGTCCCCTATATTTTTTCTCACGGGATTAAGTGTGTTGGTGNTGATAATTCAATCGGCCATATTAACTGATCTCAAGTATATATTTACTTTTCGACCGGGGTGGGGGGAGGAGGGAGGGGAGGGGCGGAATTCGAGTGGGGACTTACATGACAAAAGCAAAGTTTCAAAGCTATATTTTGCAGAATCATCATACCTTCTTTTATAAGAGATTCTTTGTTCTTTGATAATGGCAGGGTGGTGAACACCAGACAACCGTTTAAAGTCAGCGGCACGAGGGCAAGGAAGACAAGGGATGGCACTGGCAGGAATCTATCCCAGACGATCAGCCAGATGATGACGCTGATGTTATTGAATATGTACAGCGGATATAACCAGATTGACATCTGAGCGGGGTGTAGGTAGAGGGGTCCTGACGCTGAATCCCGCCAGAGGGTGCTCAAAGCGTATCTGGAATGATAGCAAAAATCTAAATAAGTACAGCAAAAAAGAAAAGAAAAAAGGAAAATATAAATAGATACAACATAGAAGCAAACGAAAAAAGTATCAAGTTAAGTTCGTCGTGATTGCAAAAAAGGGAAAAAACATCAAAATAAGTCATCATAAAAGCAAAAAAGAAACAAAATATAAATATACAGTGAGTACTTAATTAACTGGTTCTGACCCAATTTTGGTGGAAGGTCACCACAGATCATTATAATATGCATTTGAGGCCCCATAAGGGTTGTAGGGTCTAAATTCATTCATGACAGTATGAAAAGGCTTTTCTGCTTGGTGTCCTCTGTTCGGACCAACTCAGTGACCCTATTAATAGAACATTTTTGAGCCAGAACCAGTTAACTAAGTACTCACTGTATGTAAGTACAGCATAGAAGCAAACGAAAAAAATATCAAATTGATTTTGGTGTTATAGCAAAAAAGGAGAAATATCTAACTTAGAACAGCATGATAGATAGTAAAAGAAAAAACACTAACTATAAACAGCATAAAAGGAAAAGAAAAATATAAATGAGTACAGCATACAACAGAAAAGAAAAAATTATAAATACGTACAGCATGTTGCGTACATGTAACAGCAAAAGAAAATATAATCTATAATTTCAGCATAATAGCAAAAGACAGAAATAGTACAGCATAATAGCAAAAGAAGAAAACTGTCGCTAAGTAAACCATAATATGGTTTACTTAGCGACAGTTTTCTTCTTTTTTCTTCTTTCTTCAGCAAAATAACATACCCCGATATATTATATCGGGGTATGTTATTTTGCTGCTTTTTTGTTAGTTCAATCGATTATATAAAGTTCAGGTTATAGCCTACCTCAATCAATCAAGGTTACCGATTTTGGTAGCGTACATACCCGATCCATAAGACTTGCCAAAGATAGATGAAGGCCCAAATTGAAAATGTCCAATCCGCAGGTGTGATTTCTAGGTCGTAATAGGCAGAAACTCCACTGGTCGTGTTGAGAAAAAGAGCTTGAATTTTAAAGGAATGGAACATTGAGAACCGCAAGAGCAAATCAGCCAAATAATTCAGGAATAAGGGTTTTGGTAGTCGANCCCCCCCCCCCCCCTCCAAAAAACCTGAAGTTCATGCTTTTCACAACAGCGCTGGCAAAATTCTTGGGCAAGCAGGGGTGCTGCCGGCTTTAGATGTCGCCACGCCGTGGAAAAGTACCGCAGGCAAAAAAATATCCTACAACAATCCATGAGGTCACTTTGTCTTCAAATTATGACATTGGGGCGGTTTCAGGGGTGAAACGAGCCTGACCGCTGGCATGGAGAATACAAATAAAGACAATGACAACACTCACCTGTTGTTGGATTTCCGAACGCCAGTATGTTGAAAATAATCATGATAACGAAGACTATGGCCGTCACAGCCATTGCAACTATCTTCAGAACGTTTCGCTCCGCCATGTTGAAACTTTGTTCAAACGGTTTCAAAATCTCTAATTCAGCTTCCAGAGTGATCTACCTGCGAATTACATCAAAACAATCATTTCGCTTTTCAAATACCAAACCACAACTAGGCCGACAGCGAGACATATAGATTTAAAGCGACCCTAGGCCCTATAGAGGTTCTTCACTGACGCCAAACGGCCACGTGACTGCTACGTAACGAATCGGTCATGTTGGCCGTCAAGTGGCCGGCGATGATGTCAAAACTATCACGTCATGATATTTTGACGTCACGATCTGCGTGTTGACGCTGTGTTGATGCCATGACTTCGCTTGACATTTTGTCGGCCAAAAGCGGCATCGTGTCACTACCAGTACAGAAAAGCCAAGTCACTTTTATTATAAATTTTAAGAGTGGCCCATGGAGGACCTTGAAAAAGTAAAATTGAGCTGTAATTTAAAAGCCCCACAGTATTGAATTTTACGGTATTTTCAAAATGTTAGGAGAGTGGAGGTTGAGGTCTCAGGGCCTCGTGAAGGTCTCCAAAATGCTTGCCTGATACTTACTTTTAATAACCAAGGCCTAAAAACTGCGTAGGGGAGCTCTAATGCATTGAGATAGAGCGCAGTACATTTTTACACTACGCTGACGTCGTGACGTCGTCAAGCATCGCGGCGACGATTTGCGTTTTTCAGATTCAATACAGTGGGGCTTTAATGCACCGACAACTTAACGGCCTGTTAGATTCTGTACAGTTTTCGTTGCTTCTTACTGAAATGCCGTTTAAATTGTTTATGGACATCCCATAGACCACTTCCTTCTTGACCACCACGCTGTAGAAACACACTAAGAAACGAAAAATGGCCGTTGCCATTGTGAAAGACTAATGTTTGCCCAAATCATGCAGAAAGAGAGAGAGAACGAACACGTTGTAAACATTGAAAGCAGTAATTAACTTACATGTACCTGCTCAGGGCGTATCGAAGAGTGTCCCGTCCCATGATAACTTATGAAATGAGAATCAACCAACACGACCAAGCAAGAGCTTTTCTGCAGATATCAATGTGTACAAAAACCTAGTGTGCATACGTCAGAAAATGTGTTACGAAACACATTGGCAATTAACCTGTGCACGAAACTACCACAACAGATCATCTCTGGACGAGGTCACTTAAACTAATGACGGCAATGCATTGCATTAAACTTTACATTGATGTTAGAGTATACATGTAGAACATAAAACTTACTTAAATGCATGTCATTCCCAATGCACGTGTCAGGTCGTGTGACAGTTGTTTAATATTTGTAGTAAGTATGCCAGTGATCATATTCAGTCGAACTGAATGACTAAGTAGGTCACGCGGGTCACAGTATAAAAGGCCTCTGTCCACATGTCCCTTTTACGGAGCGTATTTACAATTTTTACAGGGAAATGGTCATTTTCACTTGAATAGTCACGTTGAATGTGTTGTAGTCATCTATTTCCCGTGACAAAATCATAGAACACGCTGCACGAAACGCACACAGGTTGACCAATTTTTAAGGCCTGCTTTCCATTGGCGCGTTTCCGTGCGCGGAAACGCTCGAAAGCATTGTTTGTTTCTGCTTCGTTGGTCATGGCGCGGAAAAAACCAATGCTTTCGAGCGTTTTCGCG
>NMRB01000094.1:553474-574454 GCA_002633025.1 Notospermus geniculatus
AAGGCCTGAACACACTGACGCGATTTGTCGCTTTGCAAAAATCGCCGCGATATTCCACTTCGACAAGACGCCGCGCGCCGAATTTGGTAACGTGTTCCCACTGAGGCGTGTAAAGACCTTCACCACCGCACGAAATGATGGTACCTGAATCAAAATCACCTAATAACACGCAGCGATTAAACGCTTCAATTGCTATTTTTGCAATCTGATTTTTGTCGCGCGCACGGCCAAGCACGAGAAATCGCTCTAGTTTTGTAGCATCGCTCTAGTGTGAACACCTGTAAGAAAATCAATAGGAACCATTCTCGGCGATTATCGCCGCTACTTCACGTCGCGTCAGATCGCTAAGCAAATCGCGTCAGTGTGTTCAGGCCTTTAGCCAGCAGCACACCAGGCGATATCGCTAGAAGAATCGCCAAATCGGCTGTTGACGCAAGGTGTGCGCTGGAGAGGATGCGTGGAATCTTCTCGCCAGTGATGCTCCCCCAATATCAAACAATAAGCTATGTGCACGCACTGAGCTTAGTATAGAGTTTTTGCAAAAACCCCCGGAACGCCAACGCGAACGTCTATCCTTTTGTTCGGTGCTCTCTTCGTGGCACCGAACAATGGGTTTGGCGTTCGCGTTGGCGTTTCGGGGGCTTTGCGAAAACTCCCTATTGACTGCGCGATAATCCGCGAAACCTAAAGCCTCGCTTATGTCGCCCAATGCTGTGATAGAAATACCGTCAACAAGTTGCAACTGATAACTTATGTCGCCACCGACTCGAAAAAATACCGATCGGTCGCAACTACCTGGAACTAGTTTATCGCCATCTTTTGAGTGCTTATGTCGACACAGATTTCTTTTGATTTTAAGTAAAACGTGCTGAAGTTGAACACGTGCGATTTTCAGGATCTGGATATTTGTAGTTTGCAACTAGTTACTCGCCGACGCCCGAGAGCTTATGTCACCTAGTAGTTGTGACTGATTAGTTCCAACTACGCGCCGATTATCAGTTGCCAACTAGTTCTGACTGTACGTAAGGGCGACATAAGCGAGGCTTGACGGTCACGCACATTCAATTCAGAGAGTGCTTCGTTCGATGACTTTATTAGTGTAGTGTAAAATTTACTACGGTATGCTCTTTCTGAATACATTGAGCTTTGCCTGCACTTTTTTCAATGTATGCTGAAAACTACGTCTTGAATCTCTGAAGTACATGTACGTATCAGGGGCCTGTTTCATAAAGTGACTTTAAGCTAATGGCACCATTATCTCAATGAATTTTCCATTTGGTTAAAAGTATCATTAGCTTAAAGTCACTTTATGAAACAGGCCCCAGCCAAGTACATGTACATGTAATTTGGGGACCTTCATAACGCTATGATACTATACCTCTACCTGCACTCTTCTAATAAATGTTCTTTGAAAATAGCGTAAATTCATACTACACCGATTTAAAAATATACACCGCCAGTAATTCAAAGAGTTCACTTTGTCATTTTAGGTTCAGTATATTTTTAGGTAAGGTATACTTTTGGACGGTTATACATGTAAATCCGTCACTTTTGTCACATCATAATCAAATTTCAAATGTCAAAAATAGGCCCCTATGTCTATCATCAAAAATAGATGCTATCATTCATATACATGTACGATGAGAGGGATTCACAAAAGCTGATACCTTTGTGTTAAGAGCACATTTGCCGATGACATCTATATAATAATGCTGGAAGTCGGCTCAATAAAGTCACACTTAGAAGCTTTGTTTTGCCTCGAACTTCTGCACGGTAATACAGGATACACCTGTACCATATTCTGATGCAACGGGCGGTTTAATTTGCGAAGAGGACTTTGTTGTGGTCGCAGATTTCCATTTTTAGCGGTGTTGTTCGATTGTTTTCTAAATTCTCCATACTGAACCTGTTGGGTGCACCAATTCCAGCCGGGCCGCGCATTCCAACCTCGGCCAAACTCACAATCGCCGATTACCACGGGTACTTGCTAGTAGGTAATAATTCCAATTGATGTCCAACGATCTGAGTATAGGACTGCCATGTACATATACAATACATCTTTACTTTTTTTAATCTACTTAGTATAATGTTCTCGTACATTTCAATTTCGAAGCGGACGTATCAATATCACCCTTCAGGGGTCTGCATTCTGCCCTTTATTTTCCGACGATTGATGAAGGTTCACAGCTGCTGCAGACACCGAAACCCTTGATACGTTACAATTCATATTTCTATCCGGACACTTTCACTTCTGCGGATAACACTTCCGTCTACACCAGTCCATCACGATTTGCAAGACCTTAGCTCTATGGTAGGTGTTTGTCTCCTAAGGTCAGTCAGCTTCCTATAGCTGCATCAGTAATACGCTCTAAATAGTCCTACCTGCCAAAGCTGGAGAAGATTTAAGGTTATCTTGCTGGAAAATTAAAAGGTATGTTAAAACCCATTAGGCGCCAGACAAGTATAAATTATGTCAGCTTTTTTTCCCAGTGCTTTTCACTTTTTTACCATATCTTGGTTTTTTGCTCATATGACAAAAAGAAAAAGTTGAAGATAAAGTGAACAAGTGATGTTTATTTTGTACATGTATATAACACTGGCTACATGATACAACTGGAGCCGAGGTTAGATTTTGTTGTTGTTGTTGTTATGTTGGTTGCCTCTGTGACGGCCGGAAATCACACGGGCGGGTTTGGGCTATATATGGGATTATGCAGGCTTGGGCGGGTTTGGGCTATATGGCGCCTAATGGGTTTTAAAGGAAAACTGGTATGCTGAAAGGAACACTGAGGCCTAAAGCATACTTCGTTTCCATGCGTAGACCCAAAGAAAATTCACTGGCTTTGCAAGTAGGCCTATCCATGGATGTATATAATAATATATTTTATACCTCCATGGCCTATCTTAAAGTTGGTGTTACTGTAGCCCCTGTACATGTCCTTCGACCCAGTAAAGCCAGCGGTAGGATGTGTCAAAGTTAGCGAATCGTTCGACTGACCGCCAAAAGACGTTCAATTGTAGTGCAATCTGCAACCGGCCAATCCCTATGGAGATTCAAACCAATGCAAATAAACGCCCATTTTGTGCACACCGAAGATGAACCAGAACGAATATACTGGACCTTCGTCCTCCTGACATCCTCTGTGGAGATGTGCATGAGTAGGTGGTAGGGAGACACGAAAGGGACATTTACTTACAGGCTTATGGCCTATAGCCTACACACGGTCACATTTTTCATCCAATTTTCTGAATATGCTCAATAAAGGCCTACATTCGGGTTTATACATTGAAGCCCCAATAGGCCCGGAATCTGAATTTCCAAAAAATTGGATGAAAAATTGGATCGTGTGTATAGGCCATTACATGTTGGCCTACATGTTCACTGGTGGACAGAAATATTAGGACAGTGGTCAATTTGAAGTTTGATGTAAGTTTCTGCCTGTTAATGAATGTAATGAACTCAACTTGTGTTCATATATTGTGGGAAGGGTCCTTCTTTCCCCTTGCTACAATAGGCCCGACGTTGGGAGGGCGACGGTCAAGTATATTGTGTAAGAATTTTTGTACTTGAATTTTTTTTACTACTACCATGTCTTTGACGCATAGGCTACAGGTACGCTCAGAAATATAGGCCGACGACATTTTCAAGTTTTTGTAATATTTCGCAGCGACTTGTTGAGAGTCCAAGAAGCCTCTCTATTATAAAAGGCTCTCTCGTGAATCTTTAAAGTAGCCACATTTTCTCCACAGCCGGCGCCACCATCGCCATGCGCGTCACTCTCCAACCCCAGGGACTAACTATGTTGTCGGCGAATGAACACGATGTACTACGTACAATGTACATTTTGTTATGTTTTTGTAGTTCGTATAGCTGCCGTTAGGTGGCTCCCTCTACGTCGACAGTCAAAATACCGTTAGAGGTCGTGCTCCTCTAATATCGGATCCGAAGTTCCATGTAAAACGACCTTCACAAATAAAAAGGACACGAATCTGTAGACATGGAGGAGGAACTGCAGCAGAATAACATGGAACGTCCTTTCGAATTTCGTCGGCTTCAAAACAACGTAACTGACGCCATTTTAAAAGATCGTGACCTCATCGACGATGCCTTTATCGACCAACTTATGACTGTATTCAGTTTCTTCGTTCCCTCTGTTATCATAACTCTGGGAATCGTAGGGAATACGTTGACCTTCCTCACAATGACTCAAAGCATACGCCAGAAACGTAACGTGCTGATGTCGTTTCATTTCCGCTCGTTAGCAGTAGGCGACCAGCTAATGCTAATCTTCGTGGTATTACAAAGATGGCTGCTTTCTAGATACCCGGATGCGATGTACAAATACGGTTGGTTCCTTTGTAAAGAGTTTCTATACCTCTGTTTCGTATTTTTCGGAATATCGGTCTGGAATGTCGTGATTATATCGATAGACCGTTTCGTGGCTGTATGTTACCCTTTACGAGCCTCGCAATGGTGTACAGTGAAACGCGCCACCTATTGCTACTGTTTTAACTACGTGTTCCATTCTTTATTCAGCCTGGTAAAACTGTGGAAGGAACATAAAATTGGTGATTACACAACTCATACCTCAGTCTGCACTGCGCCAGAGAATTTCCCACCTTGGTGGGATCACTTCGAAGTTATATTTTACGAAGCAATCGTAAATTACTCATCCCCACTTCTAGTTCTCCTACTAAATATTTTCATTTTGCACCGATTTCGTCAGCAGGCGAAAGAAATGGTAAAACTTGGTGAAAAAGGTCGTCAGAAACAGCAAGAAAACCAGGAAAAGAGTTTAACAATCATGATGATGGTTGTAGCATTTACGTTCATTTTTCTAATGGCGTATTACCCGGTCGAGAATATCATATGGGATTTCGTCATTCCCAATGTAAAGGCAAAGTACCCAAGGTTACGAGAGCTTAGTTTTTATATCGCTTTTTATCTCACGACTACCAACCAATGCGTGAATTTTTATCTTTACTGCCTGGTGTCCGCCGGTTTTAGGCAAGATGTTAGGAGACTCCTGGGCTGTTGGAAGGAGAAAACCGCAAAAACCTTGAGCAGATAAATATATAAGCTAGTGGAGGAGATTTCGATTTTTGGCAGCGCGACTAATTCCATTTAGGTGAAGGGATACCTAAGCACAAAATAATGCACGCACAAAATTGAAAAATCGATATCTTTTTTATGACGTGAAGTACTCTATGAAACGAAATTTATTACTCAAGTTAAGTACATGTATAAATCCTGCTCAGTACATTCTGATATAAAATGTGAATTAGGGTTACATGTGCTAATTAACTTTTAATTAGACCCTAAAATTTCATCTTCAGGGCGAAATTGCGACTCTTGGCTACCGATTGCGCTGTTCGGATTGTACCATAACATAAGACAGCAGTCTTCAAGTGCGTATAGAGTTTTCTCTGTGCCGATCTGTCCAACCGTTAGAGCCAATGGGCCGTATGCATAAAAATGAAGCATTTACTTCTAACAAAAGCAAAAAGTAAAAGTAAAAGTAATTACTTGGTTTCATATGCATAATCTTTTACTTCTACTTCAAAGCAAATGCTTATACATGTACTTGACAAGCATTTGCTTCTTTACCAACTGTTTGCTCCTTGGTTAAGCAGGTTCACCAAAGGTTCTACAGTTGGAGCAATTGCTCAGTATTACGCATATGAATTCTAGCATCTGCTAGAAAGGAACAAGTAAATAGTAATTGTTTTTTCTAATAGCAATTGCTTTTTAGCAAAAGCATTTTTTATTTTGGGTTTTATGCATACGGATGGAAGTAATTGCTTCAATTTTCAAGTAACAAGCATTTGCTTTTTTATGCATATGGATCAATGTCAAGATGATACTTGCTCAAAGCCAGAATTTTACGGCGCGAAATGACTTGTTTTTGCCATTCAAATTACTAGAGTAGTCATTTGAATCGCATCAACAACTTAGTCCCTTCGCGCCGTAATGCGATTCAAATGGCTAGATTACATATAGTTCGGAAACGTTGCAAGGTTTGACGATAGCGGCGAAGGGGTAAGAAATAAAAGTGGAAAATAAGAAGCGTGAAATTTTAGCTTTTTGCCGAATTTTTTAATTTCTTAAATTGGGATAGAATTTTTTCCCATTTTGAGAAACTTTCTTAAAATGGCACATTTTGACTTTTAGGACAATATTTCTCAAAATGGGAAAAAAATTCACCCCAATTTGAGAGCGTGAAAAATAACAGGTTTCTAAGGTGAAAGACATAGCTTCCTACCGGACTCGAACCCACGGACCCTCGCGTAATTGGAGAAATTGAAAAATTCGCACAAAAGTGCAAAACTTCCCACTTCTTATTTTCCACTTTTATTTCTTACTCCCTTTGCGCTTCCATTTACGGAAGAGGCCGGAATTTTTCCAGGTTTATTCTACTTCCATTACAGGATGTCCGTATTTAATAAGTCCGATTCTCAATAAGTCCGGATCTATTAAACTCGGACAGCATATTCGAGTATACTCCGAATCTAAAAAAGAACCGGATCAACACCAGGTGTTTTCTCTTGTGGAATGGCAATACGTCCGGGTCTATTTGTAGTATTAGGGAGTTTTCGCAAAGCCCCCGAAACGCAAACGCCAACGCCAATCCCATTCTTCGATGCCACGAAGAGAGCACCGAACAAAAGGATAGACGTTCGCGCTAGCGTTTCGGGGGCTTTGCGAAAACTCGCTATTATGTTCGGCGACAGGTGTCTTAAGATCGCTTGCGACATTGCGCATGCTCAGAAGTACCAGAGAACAATTCCATGCATTCCACGTACCGCCATCTATAGCCGAACCCACTAACCTGAAATCATGTAGTGAAAGCGCAAGCCGTGAAATATCCGGTCTTATTTATACACGGATAAACACCGGTACTAAGACTGCAATCACATAGAACTACACGCTACACGGACACGCCGGTTAACGACGGCTTCACAAAGGGCTCACGACCGTGAAGCCATTGTTAACCGGCGTGTCCATGTAGTGTGTATCTCTATGTGATTGCAGCCTAAAGCAAGGTTCATTGGCGCACGGGTCCGATCCGTTTCCAGTTCGTTTGCCCCTAGTTTTCCGGATACGACAACGCTGAAGTCAATTTGACAGATTTTTTACGGACCTGAACCGGACCAATTCCGTGTGCCAATGAACCTTGCTTAATGGAAGCGCAGCTAATGTGTCCGCTGTTTGATATTCTGTTGCTTCCTGTTGTGTACTTCATGGCTTTTTTAGCACTTTCGAGTTGAACTTCATCGCTTTCGTTCTACATGTACTTCCGAATCTATCCGGATGCTCTCGGTTTACCGCTTGTATGAAGAGAGCCATTTTCAACTCTGAGAAATTTTTTGTACATTTTTTGTAAATGTATGTGTAAAACGCGCGCCGGTCACCCATCCACGTAGTCATCGCGCTCAACGTAGCTTAACTTCTAGCTCAAGAGGCCAACGCGCCAACCACTAGGCCATAGAGGAAATCCTCTATACGGCCCGCGAATTTCGTGCCATATAGTAGCTGCAATGTACACCTGCTGAAACTGAATCCCTATTGTTCTTTGCTGTNGGCCGAATCGGTAGATGTCGTCCTGGGTAACCCTAAAGTTTACCCAGGACCAACCTGGGTAACCCTAAAAGTTACCCAGGATGATCCTGGGTAAACTTTAGTGTACTAAAGTTTACCCAGTTCGAAATTCGCGCGATACAGGTGCCCATGCCTCCACAGCGCCGCTGGCAATTTCCCGCGCCAGTGCATATAAGTTCATCCCGAACTAGCCACTGCAGTTTGACGTCACGTTTACCCTTTCAAACAGTTCGTATTTTCTTTCCACGAACTTAACCAGTTTCTTTTTGATTCTCGACCTTTAGATGTGAACTAACCATCCCTATAAGATGCGATCGAATTCAAATACATCTGCAAATCCTCCTCAGCTACACGAGTGACGTTATCAGCTGCCATTTTTGCTGATTTGATGGATTTCGTTCACTGATGTATGACTAATAAGTGCCGTTTTCAAGATCCTCGACCGCAGGTGTAAAAGTGCGAGAATTTCAAACTGGGTAAACTTTAGTTCACTAAAGTTTACCCAGGATCGTCCTGGGTAACTTTTAGGGTTACCCAGGTTGGTCCTGGCTAAACTTTAGGGTTACCCAGGACGACATCTACCGATTCGGCCCTACTGATGAGGATAACTTTGTTAAACTTGCAGGAAGAGTGCGTAGAGGTTTACAACGGTGATTTTGCCCAGACGGGGAAGTGGAATGATATTGCTTGTAGTATGTTAAGACATTTCTTATGCCAAGGGCCAAAAGGTGAGCGTGTTTGAAAGATCTCAATTTTGTACATTAATTTCACATGAAAATTATATATACAATGACAAGACCAGAGCTGACGAATGCCCGGCGCATAACAACAGCATGGTGGTCGAGAATTGACTGAAATCTCTCAAGAGCCCAATACTTTAGTTAAATACTTGACATGAAGGTGACACCCATTTATCTGTTTGTCTTCCAGATCCTTCCGCCCCAACCCCAGTCACTCCCACCAACCCCTGCAAGAATGGTTACCAACCCTACGGGGACAGCTGTTACAAGTTCGACAGTGGTCTACGTATCTGGGACCAGGCGAATCGCTTCTGCCAAGCAGATGGCGCCACCGTCGTCTCCATGCGGGATCCTTACGAGTTGTTCTTTGTCTATAAGGTCATCTTGGAGCAGATGCCGCCAGGGTTGAATGATATGGTGTGGACCGGCCTCACTGATAAAACGGTAAGACACTGTCCAACATGTTCTCGCAACTGGACAATAATGCTGCCGTGTGCGGTTGGTTAGCCCGGGGGTGCTGATTGGACGATAGTTTGATCGTGGCGGGCGCTGATTGGACGATAGGTTGACTGTGGCTGCTCGATTGATTACAATTTAATCATCCCTCTTCCCGCAGATTCCTGGAATGTACGTCTGGTCCGACAAATTGCTTGTCACTTATACAAATTGGGGCAAAAATGAACCACAGCGCGGCAAAGATGAAGGTTGCGTAGCTATGGAGAGGGAATCCGGCGAATGGCAGGACATTAAATGTACTGATACTCTACCTGTCGTCTGCAAGATTTCAACTGGTAAGTGACAAATCCAAAAGTTGAATGGGATTTGCTTCCATCCTTTGTCACACATTGTAACAACGCACGACATTTGGATCATCGAAAATGGGGAACTGTGGCGAAACGAGTTAGTTCCATTCGATACCAAACGCTCTATAAGGTGTGTTCGTTTTCTTTCAGCCACACCTCCCACACTACCCCCTGTCCAAATCAGCCAATGTGACGATGGTTGGATACCAATCAATGACATGTGCTACAGGATGAGCGGTAGAAAAGTGATCTGGCAAGATGCTCACTTACAATGCAGCCGTGAGGGGGCGACTCTGGTTAGCATCCATTCCGACTCTTTGAACAACTATTTAGTATCGGCAGCGATGGGCGCAAACCTGAAGGTCAACAGTTTCTGGATAGGTCTTTCACGTACACGTACAGGTAATAACGCATTTTAGCTAAGTTCATTCGCCATGGTTCATCCTTCGCAAAAAGAAAACGCGACCGCCATCCGAATCTTTTCATTCTTGTATCTGACAGGTGGCTTCTTCTGGGCTGACAACAGCGCTGTCGGCTTCACCAAATGGAACAAGGGCGAGCCCAACAATTATGGCAAGAAAGCTGAAGATTGTGTCGAATTCTTCAAGTCTAACGGACTCTGGAATGACAACATTTGTACGGTCAAGGCGGGTTATATCTGCATGAAACAAGGAAAGTTAGGTAAAGAAGCCTAAATCCAACTTGTATCAAATCTTGCTTTCGCATGCGTGCTGGCCGTAGACCGACGTTGTCGATGTTCTTTCATTCAGTACGTAGACTGTGCCTGTCGTTCAGGACTGAGTTGCGCTGCCGCCATTGAGCGGGTTTCCAAAAAAACCACGATGGTGCCGATTAGGCCTACATACCCAGACACAATGTCTTCCATTCTTGCATGTTGTTCTCATTTCTTACAGGTGTGCCGGCCACAACATCACAAGTCAATCTAGACAAGCCTGATCAGTCCGTTGGTAGCAGCACTGCAAATTCGGGAGGTCCAGTTTCCAGATCGGCACCTCCCACCAAGACAACCCCTCCATGGAATGTATCATCCAAGGTGCCACAGAAACAGTCATCAGAGGGTAGGCACATGCAGTATATCATTTAAACTGGCGCATGATTGATAGTACCTTGGCAACGCATTTCGTAAAGTCACAGTACACACGCGATATCGCAAGCGATCTGTTCGCCAGTGATCTTCTAGCGTTTAGCCACCGCAGACTTGGCGATATCGGTTTTAGTATTGTTTGATAATGGTTGATCATCGCTGGCGAGATGATTCTACGCATTGCTGTCCAGCGCACACCTGACGTCAACAACCGATTTTGCTCTCAGATCACTTGCGAGATCGCGTGGGTGCTGCGTCTCACACGATTCCATTCGGAGTTGGTCGAGTTGGGCCAGAACTAGACATTTGTTTCGCTCTTCTTCAGGTACAGCAAGTGATATTGGCCTGACTGTTGGAGTTTGTGCAGTCGTCATTCTTCTTCTTGCTGCCGTCTCCGCCGGCGTTATTTATTGGAAGAAGCAAAACTTCGCAGCAAACGGGAAAGGTTTCGACAACGCTGTGTACATGAAGAGCGGTGATACTGTAAACATTCTAGGGAACGTGGCAAAAATAGACGCGTTTAATCATCAAATAGATGATAGGTTTAACTAGAATTTTGAAATTTGCTGATAGCAAATTTGATGGTCATCACACAGGAAAATGGAGCGGAACGTTCACTAGCTGAGTGAAAGGGTGAAATTTGCTTTACCGGAACATCAAAGGTGACTGCTGGGTGGAGATGTCAAATTGTGAGATCTTTGCTCTGTTTGGCCTGGGAGCAGATCTACTTTGAAATTGATTTGACATTAATTGGGAATTGAGAGGTGAATATTATTGAGTAACTGGGTGGCAAAGGGTTAAAGATAATATATCACGACGTTATTGTTTATATTCAATGTTTGTAAACATGGATGTTTACATTATGTTATTTTGGACTTTTGGGACATGCCAACCCACCAAATTGCATACTTTCGGTATCAGAAGAATTTCTAGACGGGCATGCCACCAACAAATTACTCGTAAGACAAAGAAATATTGGACATAAACAAAGAAAATGTAAATAAACAATGATTTTCGTGGCCCGTGAAAATACCCGTGCTATATTATCTTTAATGCTGAGTTCTGTTTCAGTGTGCGACTCGGGGATGACTTGAAAAAAGTCAAATCAACACATTTCCTGCAATCTTTCCTATAAGGAATGAATTGATGATTTAATGAAGTAGAATAAGTATATGGGTGCAAAGGGTTAAAGTGACGCTGACTTCCCTGACCGACCAAAATGCCTTGTCAAAGTAATTAGTCCACATATGCAAAGATCAGGAGGTAAATTTAGTAATTATAAGTCGCTGACTAATCAATTTGGTCATGACTCAGTTCGCTGCCAGAATTCCAGTCCAAATTGTCAACAAAGAACATGTGTTCACCGTCTAAAAATAGATTATGCCATCATCCCACCCAAGACGGAACAGCCATAGTGACGTCACGGAGTACACAAGCAGACCTTAAATTCTGATTTTGCCGCATTGATGTATTCATCAAGGACGTGGTTCTGTTTACTGAGTTAGAGGCGGGGGAGTGTATGCATCTGTCAGACGAGCAAAACGTCCAAAATTTGACCAAAAATCGCCTCAAACTCACTGAACAGAACGGAATTTTGATTATTTTTTGTGCCCCAGAGGTAGATTGAGTTTCCACCTAAGGAACTGTGGCAATACAATGGATTCTCAGTTCTTTGAGCCGTTTGGCTGGATTCGTGTCCCAATCGCCTGGGGGAGAAGAAATCAGAAGAATTCCAGTGATCTCAATATTATGGTCACCACACTGTGATGTTTGGTGACCAGAATAATAATCGAGGGATTTCGTTTGATGTAAATGATGCATCGGTCTGTTGATGACGGGGGACACCCTCAAAATAAACTCTGTACGGTATATCGAGAGTTTGTGCCGGGAGAGGAAGTCGTATAAAGAGATGGTTCGTCTTCATCCTTACAGTTACGTTCAGCGAATGTTTCCTCGAATGTTTAGTAGAACACGTTTTCCGATGACGTCAGCACATTGAGGACTACAATGACGTCGTCATATTGAGGATTACGTGATCTATTTGCAGACACAGTCTGTCGTGAAGAGTGAAAAACGGTTGCAAAATGAAAGAGGCGCGGCGCCCGCACCATCGGATGGGCTGTGACTGACAATACGGCGTCTTTGGCAACGTTGGGTCTACTCATGGTACAAATCATGACATACATGTATTAAACTTTACTGTATATTTGGTTTTTGGTTTTTTATTTCAAGCTTCTTTGCAAAACCGGTGCATCGTTCTCCTTCTGTGTCCTTGAAAGTCATTAGGGAGGTTTCGCAGCCTTACGAACTACGAAAACCGAACATGAAAAGCGTAATACGTCATCAATTTTTGCTTACTTCAGTTCGTAGGTGGACGTTCGCTGTTCGTCACCTCTTGGACATGGGCAATTTCCATTGAAAATTCACCACTTTTTTCAAATCGGTTGAACGCGTACTACGAATTACGAGATCAATTATGGTTTGTTTATGACCTACATGTAATCAGTTTATGTGTGAATAGATGTCGGATTTCGTTTTTGGTGGATAGAAGGCACGAAGATTTTGCAGATTATTCGTGCGTTTTGCGTCGAAGAGCTAAGTCCGAACCATACCTCTCACAATTCACAACTTCAGTTTTGCGCAGTGTAAGCCTATGCCATACAAAAAAATTATAGTCATTTAGACTGGATTCGAACCGTCGACCATCTGATTTGCGATCCACCACTCTATCCACTCAGCCAACGAGCCAACTGACACGGACATGATTTGTGTTCCTCATAAGCGTAGGCCTTCGACTTAGAAAACATGGGAAGCCTGCCAACAAGTTCGGTGGCGGAATGCGGAAGACGGTCAAACAAAGATAACAGAGCGTTGAGCGGGTTTCGATTCCCAGCTGGGTCAAGATTTTTTTCTTTAAAAAAAGTGTTCAGCAGGAGCTCACCAGAGGATGTTGACACCTCGACAGCTCGAAGACAAATAAGGTGACGCTCTCCTGGCCTCGTGGGGTATACCATGTTCTGAGCCTTCGTTTGAGGTGTTTGCAGGGCGTTTTTGGGAAATTGATATCCCGGGCCTACTTTGGCTTCACTGTATAAACCCGCATGTAGGCCTTTATTGAGCATATTCAGAAAGTTGGATGAAAAATTTGATCGTGTACAGCGGGCATAAGCTCACAGCATATGCTCCACTTCATCCAGTCTGATGTCGCCAATTTTAGTAAAAGCGCCTTCTACGAAAGCTACTGCGCATGTAACGGGCATTCGTATTTCGTATTTCGTATTTTATGCGAAACTCGAAATTTTGCGAAGTACGAAATACGAACACGAACTCGATTTTCGTGTTCGGTTTTCGCAGTTCTTAAGGGTGCGAAACCTCCCTATTATCTGTCCCTATCCGTCTGTTATGCAAATTAGGGTCCGAGAGGTCAGTCTCACTTCGAATATCCTCATTGATTCCACATCCGTTCAGACTTGCACGACTTGCGGTTCAGCTGAGGTAAGAGAAGCATATTGATAACATCAAGTTTATTGACCAACGATGAATTTATTCTGATGTCGACTTCGTCACGGCCATCCTCCACCAGCCAACCTTAAAACCAACGTATACAGTACCGTGACCTTACACTCGCCAACCCAAAGACCGCTTAATGTACACGTCAATAGCACTTTTGCACATCACTATTTTTCTATACCTGGTAGAATGTCCATAAGTCGCGCTGTCTATTGGCTCTAAAAGTGAAGTCATTGTTCGAGAAGACCGCCCATAATAGGTCATCTGAGCATGGCACAGCCAGGATTCCCCGGTCCTGTCGTCGGCATGTCATTATCATTATCAATCATTGCGTATTATTTTAACCAGGTTTCTGAAGTTGGCTATAAAATGCTTTGTAAAGTGCTTTTCAGAATGTCCAGTGAAGTGAAAGAGAGGTGCTAGTGTATGTGGGTGGTACCGGAAGATGAAGATGAAGCAGGTAGAAGGTTGATGCATTGAAGCTGCGAAAGTTTGTGAAGAATTGCACTAAATAATGTGTTGCAGGAAGAAAGTCAGTCAGTCAGTCATTCACAATTGCGACTGGCATTTTCGCCCCTTACAGCTTAGTGTAAAAGTAGTATAGACAGATTGCCAAAGTCGGCCATGTTGGACCAAAAGGCAATAACAAACACTGAATGTACAGTGAATGTATACCATTGATGTACAGCATATTTTAAAATGTGCAAAAACATAAAAGTTTGCCATGAAAATGTCTCAGACAACATAACCATCAGTAATAATGCATTAATATGCACTGAGCCTTGGCTTACTTTTGGTAAAATAGTAATTCAGAAAAGAAAAAACAGACTTTTGTTGTTTAACCAACCTTGGGTCCAGGTTTGTGAATCATCGTTATTCCACACTGTGGGATAGGACCAACACACCTGGAGCTGAGGTTTGGCATAAAAAAGGCATAATAAAAGACTTTAAAAACTTTTTGTGGGAAATATCTGCAAACATTTAGGCCTGGACACGGTTCATAACACATGTAGCACTGCTCACAGTGGTCCTTAACCGGAAGAAAGTGCAAAAAAATTTTACTCAAACAAAACCTACGTCAGATTATTGGGTGCTTTGCATTGTATATTGATGCAGGATGGCCACTACTATCATTTCGTGAGGAAATCCGCCCATTCAGAACGAATACTGACAATTGCAGCCCTTTTTCTCAAATTTCCAGCATCCAAAATGGCCGCCATTCGAAAAAGTGGATTTTCTCAAAATTTTCCCAACAGATTTTTTTCGTTCCTTCAGCAAATGAAACTACGTTGTCTTAGGAATAATCTGACGTAGGTTTTATTTGAGTAAAATTTTTTTGCACTTTCTTCCGGTTAAGGACCACTGTGTGCTGAGGAGGTGTTCATTTTGTAACTTTTCATGAAAGTTTTGTGTAATTGCAGGTTTTAAAACATGCTGTATATAATGGTGTACATTCACTGTACATTCAGTGTTTGTTATTGCCTTTTGGTCCAACATGGCCGACTGTGGCAATCTGTCTATAGACTTCACGAAATGTTTCCTAAATACCGAGTAATCAGTTGGTCCACAAAAATTGAACGACCGTAAACTGCCACGTCGTTGCACATTGTGACCTGATGACCGTGACCTGCACCTTCGCAGTGGCCTCCTGGCGGCTGAGTCATAAGTAACACTACGCTGTTCTGCCATCTATTGGAGATTGATAGAACTAAAATCGCAATTAAAATCGCTAATTACTAATTAACCAGAGTAGCTAAAGGGCTGTAAATGAAATGGTCCATGGACCATGTGCTCACTGGGTTGGACATAATAGTCTAATGACAGAGGGAGGTACATATCAGATATGAACAATCTGTGTCAAGTCATTCCCAGGTAGGACTTTGATGATTTTTGGGTTATGCCACCTGGCGGCCATATTGGATGTCCGATCGGGCTGGAACTTCACATGCACATAAAGGTCATTTGCAGGGGACCACATAGCACATTGGAGCGCTTTGGGTCAAGTGGTTCCTGAGTTACAGCACTTTGATGNTGAAAATGAGTTCCTTGCCCCTGAAAACCTGGGGCTAGGCACCAAAATTATTATAGTAGGATGAATATTACCAAAGTTACAGTGCATTTTGTGTTGACGGCGGCCATTTTGGACCCACGGAAAATTTGACCTTGTTTCGTTTGACGTAGAACCAAAAGTTTGTAAAATACTCGAACATGGGTGATTCCAATACTCAAAAGGGTGTCCTAACTACATTTTTTGAGGGGTTTGCTTGAACCTATCAGGAATTTCATGCCATACTGACTATGTTTGTACCCGTATGTCAGATTTTAGGCAGCCCTAAAATTTCATGACCTTTTGACCTCTGGTGACCTAGATATCATACTAATTTGCATAAATTCTTTATCACTTAAAAGAACTTTTTGAACGCAACATTTTGAGTGGTCGTTTGTTGAATTCTATCAAACCATTGCAGAGATATGCCGTTTTTCATTTCCCCTACCCCATAATTTGGGTGTCGTTATTCGGCAGGCCCAGCCATGTTCAGGGGCCATTTTCTACCATAAAGCTGAAATTGCTGACTTGGCTTAAAGGTTTTTCTGACATTAGGGGTATGGTACTTTCCAAAAAATAAGGTCTCCCTTTGTCCCTAAAAATGGTACCAATATTTCGTCTGGCTCATGGACTACTAGGAGTAGATGTAGGCCTAATGTCATGATCTGAGCATATATGATAACACAGGGTATTTGGCGGAACTTAAAGCGAATCGAAAGCGAAAAAATTTGATTTAGAAATAGAATTTGAAAGGGGACGAATTTTCAGGAAAAAATGCAAACAAACTTCTCCAGAATGTCAACAAAGAAATTTTCGTGCATTTTGATTGGCTGAATTTTGTGTTTACAAACACCAGCCAAATGTAAACAAAATCCGCTACCCCGGTATCGATTCGCTTTAATACATCACTTTATTTTGTCTAGACATGCATTAAAAACGATTTTTGATTACATTGTAATGCCCTGTGTAATGTACTAGTATAATTGATTATCTGATATTACCACTAACTTCTATCTAATTGGATCACTGGGTACTAGGCCTATGACCTGTCTACTCTACTCTAACTAGTCTAGTAGTCTAGCTATGCGCATATTTCTTATCAAATACTTCTACCAGTACTAATCTACCCTTAATTCAACGTTTCTCCTGGTTTTTATAGTATCTCTTTTATTTTAGGCTTCATTTATACCTTATCTTACCTCAAATTCCTTTAGGTTCTCATTATTCTCGTATAGGCTTGCCCATGTGCATAAATCTACATAAACGTACACTGCCGTGCTTCACCTGCTTCATGCATTGTGAATGTACGGCGCTGCATTTTCCAACCGTCATCTCAGTCGCTAACCTACGTCGGTACGATCTTTCATCTTCTTTTCAAAGTCATTTTATTCATCTTATCTGAACATCTATCTATTCATTGTAGTGTGCTTTTATTCCTTGGCTATTCTAATTTATTCCCGCTCAGTTTTTAGGAAAATATATGTATTAGTATCTGTGATTC
Organism: Notospermus geniculatus; assembly: GCA_002633025.1. Lineage (NCBI taxonomy): Eukaryota > Metazoa > Nemertea > Pilidiophora > Heteronemertea > Lineidae > Notospermus > Notospermus geniculatus. The sequence continues at coordinate 570,781 of NMRB01000094.1, forward strand.
TGCTGTTTTTGCTCGACCGTTTTTACCAATTTGTGAATTCATCCTTCCCCGCGCATATAAACAATCTTACCTCATTAGCATAAATACTTTTACGAAAGTAGTCCGATGTAGTTCCATCATTTCACCCCAGTGTTCCGTTCGTAAAAATAATAATAATATGTAGTTATCTGTATCGAATTATCTCAGGATTAGTGTTTGGCGCCATAAAATGAAGATGTACCGGTAATGTGTAATATTAAATATTTGCGAATATCCATAGGTCGTCATCGTCTTCCGCTGTGCTATTGTTAGACTGGCACGTGCGTTTGTTGCTACTACAAAACCTGAGACGCACAGCGTTTGAATCAGATCATCGAGGGCAACCCATGATCTCACAACTTCACGACCTTGTACTTTGACTTCATGACTGCATGTTTTGTGTTTTGTATGGGACGAGACAACTATAATAAATTCGGTAATGATTATTTAATTCTTGAGTGGTTATAAGTTTATTGGTTTTGTTTGTTGTATTCAGGACATCTGCTTTTCCTCCCTTTTGTCTGTCAGCCATGCTACCCCTTTTTTCATAGTAAATAAGCACGACATCCGCTCGGTCGTGACAACATCATCATCCCCTTGCCTGGATCGTATGCACGTACAATGTAGGCCTACACACTGATGTACATATATGCCTAGGCCTAGCCTACCCATGGAGGTATAAAATAAGCCTATTTTATACCTCCATGGCCTACCGTATGCGTAGCCTACATTCATGATTAGGCCTACCTGATTACAACCATCATGTAGTATAGGCCCTGCATTAATAGCACATTACACGCTGTATTTATATAGGCCTACTCCAGTCCAGGGTGATCATGAATTAAACGTTCTTTTAGGCCTAGGCCTACCGGTTCTAGACAATCTCCTGTCTGTGATAGGCCTATATCTAGGCCTAGTAGGCCTAGCCTACTGCATCATGGCATGGTAGCAAGGCCTAGGCCTAGGCCTACATCGACTCGATTGAGATGACGTGTTGTTGAGTTCATGTTGGCCAATATAGGTTACCTGCCTGGATGACTGATGTTATTTGGTTATCTTGATTTGTTTTGTCGCTTGTGTCTTGGCCGATATCAAGACATGGCTAGCTAGCTTAACTCTTTAGTTCCCAGCATGATGACATTTAGATCTTTAATTTCTTGATCATTTTTACCTTTCAGGTGTTACCCCATCCAAACGCGATCTGTTGAATACAGCAGTGCCTCACATATTTGAGTGTTGGAAAGATAAATCTCCATCACCAAGCCATGCAACTGAAAGAGCTAACCGAGCCAGGTGAGAGACAACTTGCTTGGTTCTAAATCCTTTGAGACGTGAAAGATCTGGTTTTGCCCAATTGCATCCCCCAAAAAGTGGATGTCAAAGCAAATTAATTAATAGTAGATAACACTGGATGTGAGAAAGGTAACTAGTTATAACTAAGATTCCTAGCAAGAAATCTCCTTAGGTCTCCTTATATACGAGCACTCAACCAAACCTGTTAGAAGAATCTTTTATACTCAGCTTCCAATTTCTCTTGCACAGGAAACGAAAGCATCAAGAAATCGAAGAAGATCCACCAGATATAGCAGCATGTTATGACATAGCTGTTGAAGTCGAGATTTCCCAAGAAGAAGAAGAAGGTATGCCTAAATTTTTGCTGTTGATGTTATCCATTAACTGTTCCAAAGTACAAAATGAACTGAAATACCGGTACACTGTTTCCTTTTGTTAAATTTCAAAGTAGGGCCGGTGTAACGGTACAGAGTGTCCCCCTGTAAAAAGTGTCCACTTCTATTGTTGAATGACGAAATAAGCGGCATGACTATTGAAAACCAATCCCCGGGGATTAGAACGTAACAATAGGATCTTTTGTTCCTGGGACAGTTTTCCTGGGGACATTGTTTCCCTTTACACCTGTCCTCCATCTGCAACGTATTTCTGTCACGTGTTTTCTATTTTACAGACGTTGAAGAATGTTATGAAGAGAATGTCCAGGAGGCAGATACCATGAAAGGTGGTCTATATAGTGCAAAGAAAATGAGCAATGACATCCTCCATTTTTACACAGGGCTTGAGTCTTATGACAAATTCAGAATGATTCTTGATGCTCTTGGTCCATCTGTTCACGAGCTGGAGTACTATTATTCCTGGAAACCAAGTATATGTATTGAGGACCAGTTTCTCATTACTCTCGTTAAGTTGAGGTGGCATACTACACACAAAGAGCTCGGATTTTGGTTTGGTGTCACTGAGAAAGCAATAACCAACATTTTTGTGACATGGATTAACTTTGTGGCATTTCAGTTTGATGAAGTGAACTGGTGGCCCTTTGAAGAACTTGTTCAATTCTTCAACCCTCTGGATTTCAAACGGAAGTTTCCCAAAACCAGAATCATACTCGATGGTGCAGAATGTCCAGTTAAAAAACCAAGGTATGCTGTAGCACAGCAGGCTACTTTTTCGACCTACAAAAATCGCAACACGGTGAAGACTGTTGTTGGTGCAACTCCTGGTGGGTTAGTTTCGTAATTTCTCCCGCTTATGGTGGATCTACAAGCGATCGGCAAATCATTGAGCGATCAGATATGATTATGATATGAAGTTTCTGTGAATATCCCAACGTTTTTTAAGAAAAAAAATAGGATGTCATGTGCAACAGTGGTTAAGGACAGGAAAATTGCTACCAAGAGAGTGCATATTGAGAGACTTATCGGCTTAGGAAAAACATACAAAATTCTGACAGACCAATGAATCATATTGAAACATCTTTGTCAACTCAGATCATCAAAGTTATGTTCATATTGTCCAACTTCAGAAAACGCATTGTCCCACGAAATGCGTAGTTACTGGAAAAATGTGTCTGGTCCACTGAATCAAGTAGTTTTCATTCGTAGAACCTATTCTCCAATCCAGTTCAGTGTCAGTGGGATCCAGTTTCAGTTTCAAATTTCATTTCACAGAGCCAATTGTGTTCATGTGGAGTGAGATTTGTAACTGGAACTCGACACAGACATTGGGTCATATGAATGAAGGGTAGCAAAATTCAAGTAAAAGCATTTACTAGTCTTTATTAGCTACGCTGGTCTTTAGCCAGCGTAGCTTTACAAATGACCCTTGCTCTCTCCGAGCCACTAATGGCTTTAACGTTACGAGAAAGTAGTGCCAAAGAGGACCCCGTCATCTTGTCACATTTTGCTTGACGACCTAACTACGCCAAAATTTGTAATGGAGAAATGACTTGAAAATGAAATCACCAGATAAAAATACACTCACGATATAGTCCTAACCTACTGGCCTCAAAAATCACCCGGATTTCATGCAGAATTATCTTCTCAGAGTGTGCCTTTTCACTGTTTGTCTTGATTTGATTACTATCTCTCGACTATCACGATATTTACGCATTTTTGTCAGTATCATTTTCGCGGATCAATACCTTATAGAGTGTGAAGTCCCGCCCCTCTGTGACGTCTTGGTGTCATGAATTTTTAGACGGTGGACACGTGGTCTTTGTTTATGTTTGGGACTGGCGAGGAAGCATTTCCACCCAAACTACTGGACGGAATTTCATAGAACTTTCACACAATCTGTATGTACCTCACAATCTGAATGTACCTGCAGGGGCGGATCTAGGATTTTGGCAACGGGGGGGGGGGGGG
>NMRB01000094.1:577637-591202 GCA_002633025.1 Notospermus geniculatus
TGGAAGCCTAAAAACTTCATCTACACATAGGTTATCAAGGATGAGCTTTCAGATTACGCAATGACCATGAAGGTTAGAGGTCAAGGTCAAGGTGAAACAGTTCTACAGTGCAAATCTCCTTGGAATTTCAGGAGAAAACGAATTAGAAGCCTGAATTAACCATCCCCGATAGGTTTATATCAGGGATCATGTTCCAGTTACGCAATACTTCTCAATGTCAGAGGTCAAGGTCACAGTTAATTAGCTCTAGAGTAGTAAACTTCTCATCGGAAACCATTGACATCGCTCCGATGTCCTTTTCTTGTTTTCAGGGTTTTGCAGAAGACAACTTCGGTCAAAGGTCAATGACCGTGGGTGCTTTTGATCCAAGGGTCATACTTTAATTCGAGGGCTCATTTTGTCATACTGTATTTTTCTTTTGTCATTCTGACTTTTCAGGGGTCGTCACACTTTCAGTACAATGTGACGCCGTTGGGAGGGAAACCAGTCGATGGTCATAGCAGCTTCATCTTCACTGTGTATGAACTAAAAATATGTACATGTATTTGCCTGAAGATGGCATTTCAATCGCTCAGTTTGAACCAAGCGATGGAGCTCATACATACATTTTGTGACCCGTCACAGCTAAAGTAGGCGCATGTCGCTCTGAGTTTGGCAGGTTGAGCCCAAATGTTTGTCAGTTTCAATATTGGGCCATATGAATAAAGACTAGCAAATGCTTTTACTTAATAATTGTACAGCATAGCCTAGTGCATTTGTATTGCAAAATTCAAGTAAAAGCAGATACTAGTCTTTATTCATATGAGCCATTTTCTGTCAATGTGAAATCTGAAAGATTCCATTTCTTTCATTCCCTCCTGGTGTCATCTTAGTTCGTTTAGGCTCACCTTCTGAGCGACTTGCACCTAGTTTTGCTGTGATGGATCACATTTGTTAACCACACTCTTTCTGCCATGATGTGTGGGTCACATGAAGTACGAGCAGTGTTCCATTACATCCCAAATATTTAAAAATGATGCGACTGTAAATTGTCAATAAACTGTAAAGTATATTTGACTACTTTTTGGCCCGTATTTTAGAATGCTCCTCAACGTTAAGGAGTTCCTCAAGGCTACTGTTCTCCTGTTCAGGACCCGTCAAGTTATTCCAGAATGTGCCTAAGTTTGACTGCAAAGGCCTCCTTAAAATGGCTTCCTCAAGCTGAAGGTGCCATGTATTTTAGAATGCTCCTTAGGGAAAAGGAACTCCTTAATTTAGCTGAGTATCTCCTTTATTCCAAAGGTTGGTCCGGACCAACCTTTAGCTGTTAGGACGTCCTCATTCTGCCTGGAATCACTGCACAAATCAAGATGGGCGATTACCTACATATGCTTGGTAGCATCAGGAGGCTTCAGCATGTTCATGGGTGGCTCAATCAGTCTCGCAAATAAGAAGCAGGCATGTTCAATGCGTTTAAATGAGATGAAAATTTGAACGATGAAGAGTTTCGAAAATGATATCGGCTCACCCGAGGAAGGTTCACACAGCTCCTGGAGATTTTGCGCGACGACTTAGCAGAACCACTTGATAACCATGGAAACTCTGTTCCACCGAGCATCCAGCTGAAAGGAACGTTAAAGGAAAGGTAAACCCTGGCCAAAACCTTCGTTTTGTAGGTTCTCTGTATATAGATAAACGTTTATGCCCTGAAAAAGTTACTGATAATACGCCGTATAAGAATAAATTGAGCAATTTTGATGTTTTAGCCAATTCATGAAGCGCGCCATTCATGTCTAATTACCGCCGTCTCTCGCAAAGACTAGCGCGATTATGACGTTTTGTCCACCCATACAATACCATCATGGCGGCTTTGTTGCACTGTTTGCATGCCGCGGATGGGGATCAAATTGGTCAGTGACTGTGATATTCCATTTCGCAGATTTAATCGGGGCCATGTGACAGAAAACGTAAACTCGCACCATGCACAATCAAGCTGTTCAGTGAAGTGCATCATGTGCGTATGTAGGCCTGTGTGTATGTACATGATGTATGTGTGTGTATAGGCCTGCTCTTGTTTGGGTGGCGCACTCGTCACTTCCGGTTGAGAGAAAACGTGAACCCAACGAAACGGGCTGCCGATTTTTTCATCACTAAAAAACTATATGTAGGTTCAGTGTACATGGCTGATAACTTGCATAGTTTTCTTTTTATACTTAATGGTTCTATACATACTCTAAAATCCCAGGGTTTACCTTTCCTTTAAGGCCCAGTTGCACCAGCTATGCTCAAAGTTAAGTTTGAGGTCGACCTCAGCTGAGTAAATGATATGCACGTAAACCGCAATGCATATTACATCAGATTCCATTGTATGTAATCAACTGACATATGAAATCCTTTCGTGAGGACGCTTTTAGTAACAAAGGAGCTCCTTTACGAAGGACATGGATAAGGTCGATTCTGGAATCGATTTTGTCTGAGGCGTCCTTAGTAAGGCTGAAAGGGCAATCGACGTCATCTTCGGAGGTACTCGGCTACATTCGGGCGGCCATCGTAACCTACCTCGACTGTATATAGGAGCCTCGGCGTAGTAATCATCTCGCAAATCACGAGATAATTCAGTGATTCGCCGCAGTGAGTGGGTCGTCTGTGACATTGACCGTAACCTTACGCACTTGATGATATAGTGCAGACCAATGCTGATACTTTTTCACGTATAAATGGGTTCTTTGCGCATTATATCGGTGGGATAATTTTATTTTTTCTATGTGTAGCAACACTCACAACCCCTAATTGGTAACTTTGATCATTCAGATCGATAGATTTGAACAGTCTTGTCGAGCATGACCGAAGAGGTAGATCCCGGAGCAATATGGCGCTGTCCGATAAACATCAGAGATACGATGCTGGTACGAATCGTTCTCTGACGTTCAGATTGGCTGAAAGGGTAAATGTCGTCCTGGGTATATACAAAGATTACCCAGGATCTCAGTCTTCACTAAAACAATACCCTGGGTGTAGTTTCGGTAGCCGAACATCACCCAGCTTCTGCAGTCTGTGCCTAGGAACGAGTCCTATTTAGAAATCCCGTGGAATCTCGCGGTCTCGCGCCGCGGTACTTGTTGAGTGTAGCTGTTCATGACATTCTTCAGGCGGTCATGTGACCACGGGCGAGACAACCTCGAATCCAGGTGGCATACTACGATGCTGGGTGATGTTCGACTATCGAAAGTACACCCAGGGTATTGTTTTAGTGAAGATTGAGATCCTGGGTGATCTTTGTATATACCCAGGACGACATTTACCCATTCAGCCTCAGTAAGGATTTCCTCTAACGAAAGGTGACCTCACGAAAGGGCGCCTCAGGCCTAAAATAAAGGAGCATTCTAAAATACGGGCCTTTGTACTTTATTATTTCAAATGCAAGTACTGTTCTACAGGCATTGGACTTCCTCATCATCAGGATGTGTAATGCACATTCAGAAATACTTACCGGTGTCATAATTCATGAACACGTGCTGCTGTAAAAGAGCTGGAAGGAAGAGCTGGTCATAGAATTGTTTCAGTTCCTCCACCATCTTCCCAATGAAATTGTCATCTCTCTTGATCTCAATCACTGCAAAATCACAGAAATAGCACATTGCCTTTCAGAACATAACAACTGGCCCTGAACTTGGTAGTAGTAGTCATGTTGTTTTGAAAGTTCCAGGCAGGTGGCGCCTTTTCTCAAGCAGGGAACTGTTTGTTCATTTACTATTTTGTCTCTTGAGGCATACGGACATTTAATTTCGACTATGGCACAGTCATCTACTACCCTATCTGGTGATGCACCTAACCACGGATAAGACTCGCTGACAAAAAGTCCAATGTACAACCATACTTCTCCTCAAATTTTTCCACAGCAACCTTTTCATACTTCCGTCCATGTTCTCTGGCTTTGCTGCTGAATTCAACAGGATTAATGATATCATTCACCAGTTTCTTCATATCCCGTCTTTCAGTTGCCTTGCATATTGAGCCACACTTCGAAGCAGTAAGACGAGTAGCTCTCTCCCACGCTGGTGACTCAGATTTTATCGTACGCTATGCACCTCCTTCCGGTATAGCAGACGAATATATTTGTTGGGCACAAAAATGAGAATAATTCTGTCCCAACCCCTTTTACGAATGTAGTAAACATATTATATGAAAGATATAAGGCATTGTGGTTTTGATGAATGGCGGGTCACCTTTGGTGACTTCGTAATTTTGATGCCAATTTCCAAAATGCACGCGTTAGGCCAATATGACGAACATTTTGCTCATACCAATCACAGTGGAAGGGTTCCAGAGCAGGATTCTTGTCTACGATGGAAGCCAGGTACGTTATTTACATTATTCATATTAGAGCTGTGGGAAATTCACCTTGTAAATGTTGAAAACACGCCGATTTTGCAAATTCACCGTACGCAATGCACCTTTTCAACCGTACGCCATGCACCTCAAATTGCAAATAAGGCAATACCCTGCTACTTTTCGTTCAAAACCATATCAATCTGATTAGATGTCATTGTAAGCTGAACCAGACATGCCAGTGATGACCTGCTGGAGTAAAAGGGGCGTCCCATAAAATCCTATAGCCTTTGTGACATTAACTTCAGAGACAACAGTTGTGGTGTATATTTTTTAAGGGTTATGCAAAGTGACTCGAAATCTTGAAATTTTGACGCAAAAAAATCTGACTAACTGCAAACAAAATTGAGAAAAAGTCTCGGGGCTCCTCGGGAAGCATCAGAAGAAGAGCATCCGAGCCTTATTTTCTCAATTTTGTGTGCAGTTAGTCCGATTTTTTTGCGTCAAAATTTCGAGATTTCGAGCCACTTTTCATAACCCTTATCATTTTTTTTTCTTTTTTGGTCATTTTTAGCCAAGCTGTTATTGCGCATATAGATCCTACTGTGAAAGAGGAGGCGCCTAGTGTCCAGAAGTCATTGTGTGAGGTGTGTGGCCTTCTTTTAGCGAAAACAAGTCTCAAAGTCATCAGGTGGCCAAGCACGACTTTGTGAGGGGGCAATGCCTTGTCTGTGACAAGTGGTTCTATAACAAGTCCAGCTTCGAGGACCATGTCGACCATCACCATGGAGTCAAGCATAGAAAGTGCGACAAATGTGGGAAGATGTTTACGAGTCGAAATAGATGGTACACGATCTTTTCAGGTATCTGCAGAACAATTGAGAATGACATCTTCAAGGAGCATGACAAATGTACCCCTCAGACAAAACGGCGAGACATGATTTTCAATGTCAAGCCAATTTGCACCAGATGCCAAATGTTAGGTGCATGGCGTACGGTACAAGAACACCCAGCTATGTGAATGGCGTACTGTAACTTTTTCAAAATGCGATTTTCCAGAAATCTATGGGCTTTACATCAAAATCATTCAGAGCGTAGATGAACAATATGTTGAACTATAAATTTGTCCGATAACTATTCTTCTAAGAATCCTTGGAAGGAAAGAAATCCTATTTCTGTAGTCGAAACCTACTTTTCCTATGCACTTTCGCCGCGTAGATCAATATGGCTCCATTATTCACAAAAACTGTTACGTGTAGTTGAACAACATTCCGAGTTCATTGTGTGTGTGATAGGCGCAGGGTGGTTCAGATCTCTAAAGGTACTAAAAATGTTATTTTCAAGTACTTCAAAAAATTTGTCTGCTATACCGGAAGTAGGTGCATAGTCTACGATAAAATCTGAGTCACCAGCGTGTCTCCGTCTTCCAAGATCTGTTGCCAGCTTGACCACGGGTATCAACTTCAAGCTTGCTTCTCTCAGCAGCAGAAATTTTGTGTAGCTGGAATTTATTGACAAAGAAGGATGCAATATTTTGATCTGCACTTGTGTTTGTGTGACCCATATAGACGTATTTGTGATAGAAGTATATGGACCCCAGCTTTTCTTGAATTCCTCAAAAATACAAATAGCATTGGCTGAGCACGATGTGCCCTACATGTGCCCTACACTGAACAAAAGGATGAGACTTGACACAGTGAAAACCTAAAATTTTCATTCCATCAGATTAGAAACATGGAAGTTTACGTATTATTTCACATATTTACGTTAGCTCGAATCAAGAAGTCCTCAACATATGATATTCCATAGTCATGGTCGTTGCTTATGCCATATGGATTTGCTGGTGGGTACAAATGAAGTACAGGCATGTGTCCATCTTTCATGTGTTGAGCCTGAAGAGATAAGAACTACACAATTTTACTACAGATTCATACACTTTCAGTACTTTTATCATTACTGTTGACATGAGGCACACTTTTTGTCGTTTTTGGAAATGTACTTTACCTGATAGTTTAGGACAACGGTCCGAAAAATGTGGGATATCCAGAGTCATTTCTTAGTGTCTGTGGCCTTGGGTCATATACGAGCTCCTGTTTCCTGATATCTTGCAAACATCCCACATTCATAGGGGAACCTTTGTACGGCTTGGAGTGATGGAATGTCTGCAGTACCTGAAAAGGGAAAGCTACATTAATTGTGTTCACAACATACACACCATCCAGGGGGTACTCGTTTTTATGGGAGCCAAAGGGCCTACGGCGNTACGAGGAATTTTTTTCGTCCCTTTTGGCAAGGGGCATTGTGGAAAAACAATGTCTTACCTGGGTACATGTTTGTTCTGTCAGAACAACACCTGTTGATGTCACGGTATGCACCCCATACATGGCACAGGCAACATGTTTGCAGTGTGCAGACGGCCCTTGTCCAACTGCACACTCACATTGTGCTTCATCAACCACACCATTGGCATCAACGCTGAAGTCCACCCGGTAACTGACTGTCTTTCGCATCTCAGCCCAGACACATCCAGTAAAATATGATTTGCCATCTTTCTGCGCAACTCTTAAATACCTCAGGAATCTAAACAGGAAGCAAAGTATGACTATTTGAGTATGACTATTTGGTTGAAAATTATAAGAATAATCATGGTAATTTAGGTAAAAATCTTCACAAGACAAACATCAAAAATGAAATGATGTGAAGTTCAAGATAATGAAATGAATGTAATACTGCTATGTGATATTCTCGATAAATCACTCATAGAGCAGCAAGCTGATGTGAGCAACAGGGGTTATCCCCTCTCCACTTATTCTCGAAAACACGCATGACATACCTCTGTTCATAAAGCTCTTTGAATTTGGCGTCAAATGATTTCCCACAATTGGCAAAATGCTGCTCCAATCTGCAGAATGCAATTTTAGGAACTTTCATTCCACCATGCAGATCCTTGTAAGAAGTTGACTCAGGTAAATTCATATGGTACTCGTCCTCCAACTTCTCCATGGGTTGAACACCCATTTTGTCTAAGAAGCATAGCCTGGAAATATAAATATAAAAGAAAATTTTTCATCCAACACCATAACAATGTTTATCAGGATGCAGAAAAATACCAGTACCCCCGGTAGGCCTATTGGTACTGAAATTTTGGGATATGAAATAGAAACGGGTTTCTAAGGTGAAAAGTCATCACGTCCTTCTTTCAGATTCGAACCCATGGTCCCTCGCATGAGGCATCAATCGCGAGCACTAAGGGGCAGCACGCTTTAAAAACCACTAGGCCAAATCCCCATCTTCAAAAAAGATAGTTCAATGGCCCATGTTGGGAAGTAAACATTTGCTTGGCCTCGACGTCGATTCGTACTCTGTCTCAGGATGCCCACATCATAATATAATATTCACAATGATCCCTGTAGGCTTATGATACTAGTAGGCCTATACAGACAGCACAGGGCTGGGAGTGGGATGATGAATAGGCCTACACTATGATAGGTACCAAAATATGATAGGGACCAAAATCAAAATGACTGATGAGATAGGGCCTAGGGCCTGGGCCTAGCCTAGGCCTAGGCCTAGGCCAGGGCCTATTTATTACTAAAGAAAAGCTAGGCTAGCTAGCTAGGCCCCTAGGGCCTAGGCCTAGGTGGCCTGTCTCTCACTCACTGACACTGGCACTGGCACTGGCAGTGCGCCTATTGAGCATGTTGAGCCAGTGATTTTTTACAGTGTCATGGTGTAGGCCTACATGGTGTATCAGCACTGCCATGCATGCTGTCGACTGCATGCTACCGGTAGGCCAACTCATGCTACTGTGTCAGCAGTGGTCAGTGTGTGCATCATGCATGCCATTATAGGCCTAGGCCTATATGGCCCTGGCCGCGCCTGTGCCGTAGCGTGGGCATGCCATGCACGATGCATGGACGGTGCGATGGTCATGATGATGGGACTGGGAGCACCGACTTTCATTCATGACTTTTTACCGTTCAACTAGCTCTTTTTTCCTGCAACCGAGCTTGCTACCTCTCTTCTTCAGCTCATCTTTTAAATTGGTGAGCGACCAGCTGGCATATTTATGATCCATGGTGCATGCAGTGAGTTGGTATTGGTTCCGTTCACGAAAAAAATCGTCACATCGTTCATTCAGCAGGCACTCATCAGCTCAACGCTCAATGTCAGCTGATGTCAGATTTCGCGCCCACCCGGAATCTACTTCCGGTCGCAGCGCTCACAGCGCCATCTCGCCGATTAGTTCCTCCGGTTCCTCATTCAACATCGCCTCTGTGAGGCCTGGCCATTCATTTGTTCCACTGATCGCTCATTGTCCTTTTTCCCCTTCACCAAAAATACTACAATAAGTTAATATATTCCTGCTTGTACTCATAACACACACACACGCCTCCCAATGTGTCCAGCCGGTGTGACAAGAAGCAACGTCCTACCAATGCAAGGCCTCCGAACAACCGCCCGTTATTGCAAGGCTATAAACTTAACAGTTATGGGCCCACTAGCCATTTCCCCTCTCCTGAACAATAAAAGTGGACTTTGAAACGTGCCAAATTGAATCTCGTTCACATCGTAGAACAACCTAGGTTTAAACCTACACAACCGAGTACTCCGTTCACACCATTCCTTCCCGGCATTCCTTTCTACCGCGTATTTACCGGGCGGACACCTTGGGGCCAGGCTAACCTACCGTACCTCGTGACAGCGTGACCCGCAACCCCATCCGGCATTCCCTTTCTATAGCAACTAGGCGGGCGAAACGTATCTTTTACCTATTCAACGACAGTATTCTTACATACCATCTGTGCACACCTATAGCATTCCGTACTTCGGCTTAACTTGACCAAATCAAACTGACCGGCCTCTCCTTTCACCCATCCGAACAAACCCCAACATTCCGTTCCTCGGCGTAGCCTGACAAAACCAAGACTAGCCGGCATTTCCTAGCCGTCCGGGCGAAAACCAGCATTCCTTACCTCAGCCTACCATAACCAATTCAGGCTAGGTGGTCTCCTTCCTGGCCAGCTGTGCCGACCCAGTATGCCATTCCTCTACCTATTCTGACCAATTCCGACTATCCAACATTTCCTTCCTGGCCATCTGGGCGAACCCAGCATTCCATTCCTCGGCCTAATCTGACCAACTCAGACTAGCCGGCATTTCAATGCTTCCTGGCCCACACCGAAACATATAGCATTACAGGCCTATGCAATAAGCTGCGCATGCCTAGTAGATCTTGCGCATGCCCAGTAGATCTTGCGCATGCCCATTAGTTGGTTGGCGAAGGGCCGGCAGTCAAGGGTACAATCAATTTCTCATGTCCAAACTCGTGATGGTTGATCAGGCTCCACCCCTATCCGCTGGTTGGCTCAACTGATAATTAGCAGTGACGTAAGGCGTTGTCAGTGGACGAAAGTTGGATGACTGAAAAGGCGCAAAGGTCTTGTGTCACTAGTACACAATACGCCAGATTGAGCCTATGAATAAGGATTGATGTGGGCTTGGCCGGCGTAATTTTGTCATCGCCGACTTCATAAGAAAACCGACAGCTTTTTTGATAGGCAATGAATTCATTTGGCTATGGCATCATTGTATAGTTATTAAGTATAGCTATGCTCACAACAAAGTTGAAGTTGCTGTCGCGCGGATACCAGAAGTAATGCCTGATTGAAATAAAAACCTCCTTATTGGGACCAGGCACTAAGAATGTATAATGCCGGTTGGTTCAAAATCTTCTTTTTCAAGAAACGTTTGTGGGCCCGATAGAAAAATGCTTGTTTTATCCCTTCGAAGACAACGCTGTTTGTGGCACGCCTGGATGTCCATAACACCACCACCAGCACTACCGAGAGATTTTAGGAAATATTTGACAATTTCTTCGCACTCTTATACAGAGTCCTGGCTAATTTATGGACATAATGCATTGCGTCCAAGATGGCTGCGCCCATGGCTGGTTTTTACACATTACATGTTTCGGTGTGCTAGCCGGCACATCACACACGGCCATCTGGGCGAACCCAGCATTCCGTTCCTCTGTCTAGCCTGACCACCTCAGACTAACAGCATATAAACCTCCAACCTACTAACATGTCCCACGCGTTGACTCGGGAATCCGCCAAACCAGAGACGCAGCCCGAGAGCCGCACGTCCGACCCGGCCGGAATTCCAAAACCAACTGAGGATATTGGGGCAATCACGTGCGCATGACGTCACACCACTTCGGATAACAGTGGCGCCACCAAATAGCCTGGTAATCTATCACGTTTCGGAGGCGTTTTGAAAGTGCCTTATGGTCGTTAGCATTTCTCTTGACCACCTTCGTGGCGTGGTGGTCTTTCTTTAGTGCTCGGATCTCCAGTTTTTGTTCATGCAGTTCAGCTTTAAGCCCGTGTCACACTGTCCCGAAATTAGACACCCGATGGCCACACGAATATGGAATTTTGAATTTCGCGTGAAGATCGCCCTAAAGTCAACTTCCAGAATTGATACCCGTGTCACACTGTCCCGAAGTTGACACCCGATGGCCACACGAAATAATGGAAACGCTAGGAAATCTTACTGATAAGTGCCAGCCTGAAGAGGACCCACGTTGGGATCGCAAATTTTCAAGATTCTGGAAGTTGAATTCGGGGCCATCTTCACGCAAAATTCAAAATTCCATAATCGTGTCGCCATCGGGTGTCTAATTTCGGGACAGTGTGACACGGGCATTAGCAAATTTTCGACCCCAACCGGGGTCTTCTTCAGGCTGACATTTATCAGTAAGATTTCCATAAGTTCCCATTCGTATGGCCATCGGGTGTCAACTTCGGGACAGTGTGACACGGGCATAAATAAGGCTTATACACACGATCCAATTTTTCATCCAATTTTCTGAATATGCTCAATAAAGCCCTGAAATGTACTGCGTAAGGTAAACAGCATCAGGTCAATGCACAGGCAAGCTGACAGCCCTTGTTGATCGTTCAGCGACATCCGACGGGTTTTCCTAGACTGCCACACATTTGAAAGTCACCCAGCAAGAGATTTCCAAACATTAGCAATGAAAATATATATTCTTTTTCTATTTCAGGAAGTTATTTTGAATTGCTTTTCTATAAACATCGAGGATTAGGAACATTTGGAAAACGTCGGGGTAAAGATTTGTGCAATACCTACTTGTCAAAACCGGGGATGTTTAAATCCAATGCAACTTCGGGTTTTTTTAGCACCAAAAGAAGAAAATCCTCTGCCATTATCTGTGCACTTTTGTGTACCTGGTTACAATCCTGTTCGACGTTTAGGCTCGTCGATGAAGCGAGGTGTTTTATGGGCAATAAATTTCGTAAAAAAGACGATTTTGATTATTGCTTTATAACCAGGCCGCGAAGAGTCGCGTTCTAAGATGCCGTAGTGAGGTTTGGTAAACCCGACGAAAGACCAGGTACATGTAAGAAGTACGAAATTTGACTTCATTTCCATAATCTAATGTATTTCAGGAGATGTAGTGCCACAAATATCGCCTGGCTGCAAAAGCGTCTTTTAACATATGATGTAAGACCGATAGAGTTAATGGTGTGTTGAAACAAGAAATGTAGCCATAACCGGAAATGTAGCCAAGAATCTCACCAACCAGATGAAATGTAGCCGGTTTTCCTACCAGTTACACTTTTTACGTGCTCTGTCAACCAGAAATGTAGCCCAAACAGAAACGTAGCCGGATCGCCCAGAAATGTAGCCGAGCCTCTTCCAACCAGAAATGTTGGCGAACTCACCCAGAAATTTAGCCGAGGTCAAGTTTGACCGAAAGTCGATTCTGATGTCATATCACGAATTTGAAATCAGAAAGGGAAACCGTTACTACCCCCATAAGGGAACCTTCACAACACACCCATACCTGCCCAGCTGAACCGACCGGTCACTTATGCCGACCACAGAAACATCAGACAAGTGTGAAGGGAAAGAATGTCCTAGGAAAAACTGTCCGGGGAACAAAAGGTCATATTGTTACATTCTAATCTCTGACAATTGGTTTCTATACCCATGCCGCTTAATCCGTCATTCAACAATAGAAGTGGACACTTTTTACAGGGGGACACTATTTACTGCTACACCGGTGTAACGTTTTTCAGTGAGGTCCGTCTGCCAGTGTGACAATACAATAGATTGACGGATTAAGCGGCGACTTGACAATGCGCGACACATGGAGAAACAGCGAGTCCGTTTTCCAGTGTGTTCCGAACAATGGGAATCACACAGAAAAACGGCCACGCTGAAAAACGTTACACTGGGAATCATCGATTACTCTGCCAAACGCACCCATCTCGTCCCGCCAATTAAAAGGTGCTGTCCGACCTTAGATTCAAACTCGTCTGCCGCCGTCATATTACTGTGCATAATAAACGCTGGAGTACATGCATGCACCCGTTGTCGCGTAGGCTATAAAACCGAATTTCAAGGAAATTGAAAACGCCCTTGGTGAAAGTCCTATTTTGTTTTAGTGGTAACTATGTTAACTATTTTAACTGGAATTTGTTTTACTACAGGCCCAAGACTTCTCACTGTCCAGTGCGCGATGGTGTTGTCATGATTGTGGTGACAATAAGATGGTATTTTTGTCCTTTTGCTGCATCTCATTATGAACTACAGTAAGACCGATTCAGCATATCATATCATGGCTAATTAACCCCTATAACTGCCCCTTAGTGCTGGCGATTGATGCCTAATGCGAGGGTAGATCTGTCTTCAGGCCCAGATGTTGACGATATTCACACAGTTGATAGCGTTGTCCTCACAACGCTTTCTTATTAAATTGTATCAAAAGGCTTGAAAATTCCTCAAGAGTAATCTTACTAATCTCAATCTCTCTATTGGTCTATCAGTCTGTGAACAAGTAGCAAATCGCCGCATCATCCTCGGCGAAGTCACGCTGTACGACTAAAATCATGATCCATGCACATTTTTTTCAGTTAGTGGTATAAAGTTAATTTCTAACCCCCTTACACAGAGAATTTTATCATATTTGAATTCCATACAGAAAAAAACGTAGCAAAACGATTAAGCCTGTGTAGCGAATGAGCAAAACATTGTAGCGAATTGGATGCAGCGAAATGGACACCATGAACCACCACAATTACACCCGGTAAAATATACATGCTCAAAAGTTCGAAGTAATGTCAAAAAATAGAAATTATGCTAAAAAGATGTCTGGGGGCAGGTGTCCTAGGGGCAGAAGTTCTACGGGGATAGATGTCCGGGGGCAGATGTCCTGGGGGGGG
>NMRB01000094.1:591302-630496 GCA_002633025.1 Notospermus geniculatus
GGGGGGGGAGGTATTTGGCAATACCTTGGGTATATCCAACTTGCCTGTGGTAGTCCCGCCCCCTGAGGCGAAATAAAGCAGAAAAGTCCTCATCATGCGTTTTTCTGATGTCTTGTACAGTGACTTCACATCATTTCGAAAAATGTGATATTCGTTGATTATCTGTTCAAGCTCTTCCTCAATTCAGTATTTGCACGTCTGTGGACTGGTTCCCCTAAAAAGGCAGGGTTCCTTCATACTTTTCTTGGCGAAAACCTGCCACAGCTTGAATTGCTGGGATTAACAAAATGGCTGCGACCAACAATTCTAACACTTGACCTCAAAAGGTGTTAATTCTTTCTTAACCCCTAGGGGTTAGTGTTAAGTGCTTTTTGGAGTACAGTTTTATCAAATTAAAGCCTAGTGCTCAGGTTAACTCCAGGTTAACCCCGAGTCAACACTAACACAAGGTCTCCAAAGTCATGAAAGTGTTAACTCATGTTTAACCCAGTGTTAACTGGGGAGTTTGATGAAGGGTCAAATTTCGGAGTCAACACTGGTGTTAGTGTTAGAGTTAGTGTAAACTCTTTGTTAACGTGACGATTTAACCTCGCCCAATGAGGTGGGATGGCTCTGTTTATATGCCAAGTTATGTCCCGTTGATTACTTTTGATTTTTTTGCATTTAGTATTTTTTTTCGGGATTTTATGCAAAAATCTGTGCTCAATGCCTTTAAAGCAAATGTTCACCAGTGCACCCCACCGCAAGTTGGCCGCTATTGTTACACATAAACTACACAGGTTTGAACAGAGCTGACCCAGTAAGTCAACATGAAATTCTCCAGCGGCGTATTCTGTTTCGCGACGTGGCGGAAAATGACATCCATTCTGTGCGGTGCATGTACGCAATGTTGAGCTCAACTGAGGTGGAAATATCCATGCCAGCAGATTGGCTGCGATAAACACGATTTTTTTCCCCGAGACCATTATATACATGTAACTGTTCTCATCTCAGGTTGGCGCATTTCGGTTCCCAAAGCCACCGCTAGGGCTAGAAGGCTTCGGCTCTGGCTGCCATTTTCGCGACAAAAATTTGTCGCGGATCTCAGTGCGCATGCGCGGAAACCGTTATGTTGACATCCCGGGTTATTTTTAGAATGCAATGCCGGTAACCACGTGGGTGCTAATGTGATTGAATACGCCGAATCGTGCGAAATGGCAACACCGAGGACGTTTCTGTTGTTGAGAAAGTTGGTATGTGTTGCAGATCTGTAACAAAAAGTCAAAATAATCGCCGTTTTGTAGACCGGAGGAGAATGAAATTTTACCAGAAAATGGACCGTTACAGTGACGTCAGCAACAAAATGGCAGCCAGAGCCGAAGCCTTCTAGCCCTAGCGGTGGCTTCGGGAACCAAAATGAGGTTGGCGAAGCTGCGGTAGTTCAGCACTGTGTGCGTGACGCTACGATAGAATGTATACCTAATGTCTGACACCTTATGGCGACTCAGATTGGCGTTCTCTAATTGGGCGCATTTATTTCTCCTACGTACTCCGACAGAATCGACCAATGCAATTCTCAGGGGACCACAGGGGCGGATCCAGGGGGCTGTCCAGGGTATCCGGACACCCGCCCTTTTGCTTAGGGTGCCCTTTTTAGCTCACCTCTGTGAGGTGAGCTTCTCCCATGGTGTGTCGTCCGTCGTCGTCCGGTGTCGTCCGTCGTCGTTAACAGGGGTGGCACGTTTCTAAACCGCTTGGGCTACAAACTTGAAATTTGGTGTACAAGTACCATATGGTAAAAACTATCTCTGGACCGAAACTTAGCGCTGCTGTTTGTACGCTCTGGCCTGTAGGGGACGCTTTGTGAAAACCTTCTTTTGACCGTATCTCCTGAACGCTGCGAGCAAGAACCACGAAACTTTTATGGTGGGTTCTTCTGATGAGACTACATCACATAAATCCCGGGTTTTTGATTTGACCTACTTTTCAAGGTCACAGAGGTCAAAGTTCAAAATTCACTCTTTGGTGGCACATTTCATGGCTATTTGACATAGAGTGTTGTGATTTGGTGTGAAGATATAACTAGGCACCCTGCACAAATGCACCAAATTTTAACCCGATCGGACTTCAAATATGGCCGCCAGGAAGCCATCTTGAAAAATGGACTTTGACTCACATTTTATAAATAGGAGTAGGTAGGATGTTTTAACGTTGTCAAAATATGTATCTAGGTACCATATAAACATATGGTAAATTTCAGTGAGATTCAATGTCAAATATGGCCGCCAGGGAACCATCTTGAAAAATGGACTTCGGCCAACACCTCATAAATAGGGGTAGCTAGGATGCTTTAACCGTGCCTAAATATGTGTCTTGGTACCGTCTACTTATATAATGCCAAATTTCGGTTCGATTGGACTTCAACATGGCTGCCAGGCGGCCATCTTGAAAAATTGACTTTGGCCATATCTCATCGGTAGTAAATGTTACGATGTTTCAATGTTGTCTAAATATCTATGCAAGTATCCTGTACATTCCTGCTAAAATTTCAGTCGCAGCGAACGTCACGTGTGGCTCCCTGGTGGCCATCTTGAAAAATAGAATTTTTGACATGAGACTGTGACCTAGACAGGAAAGCAGTTTGTTCACAAATACCACTTGTATTCATTGTATTCAGAAATTGTACTCCTTCTGGGTGCCATCACCTGAGTTTATGTCATTGACTGATAATAGGCCTACTGATCAGATCATAAAATACTTTTTGGTGTGTTCAGCTTTATCTTATCTGTACTGATCCTCAACATTGACCATGAGAGTCACAGTTTCACACTTAACCATGGAGACATATCAGAGAGGTGAGCACAATGGCCCTGGCCATTTCATTTGAAGAGTGCATGTTTTCAAAATGTGTTGTTTTTAGCTGAACTGGGTGTTTTAATTGCCCCATAGTGTCCATTAAGAGTCTGCTGGGCATCGGCGACAATGGCACATTGTGCTGCTTGTCGTCCTGGCCTATCACTTGTCTAAGCTGCATTTTTGAAAATATACTGGTTACTTATGACGTACGTATCCTCCACTTTGTTGTCCGTTTTGACTATGAGTAAAATCCTCGACGCCACTCGTGTCATAAAATCACACTTAATCACACAACTTGTTATGCCCTGAAATGCCGGAAAAATGCATCTGAGAGCGTCTAGATTTTCAAATTATCGGGGGAGACCCCCAGACCCCCCGTCGGCGCGCGATTTCGGCGCGCATGTCGGGAGCTTCGCCACCTCCTCAGGTGCCCCTTTTGGATGGACTGGACACCCGCCCTTGGCAAATCCTAGATCCGCCCCTGGGACTTTTCTTATAACTTCGCGGCAGCTGACTTGAACTTGAGTTTAAATTCGTCCTTGGGCAGGTCGTGGTCCCAGCAGCCATTGTTAAGGATCAGCCTGAAAGAAAACCGAATTGGAAAGAAATAAGGTACGGGAGATCGACGTCGCTTGCTGCGTGAGGGGTATTCGAAAAACGTGGACTGTGGATCAATGGACTCTCGATTACTGGACTGAGGAAACCACGGACTGACCAGTCATAAACACCTCATTGACATACGCCGCCTGGGATGGAAACCTTATTTCAGACAGGAAATTAGGACCTGGCGACGTTTCTGGCGATGTGATTCATCATCAACCTCGTCCCCAGGGGTATAGTTCGCTCAGACAACCTCCGACCACTCGCTCACTAACCCCTGGAATCAGCTTCGGTTGATAATCCAGGAATCTTGGACTAAGTATAGGTGGCAGCACGAGTCAAAATAATCAATTTGAAATACCAACTTGTGCCTTTTAAAATTCTTTTTACAAAAAATCATCAAACCTGGATATAGATAACCTTATGGTTTGATCCAAAATATTTTGAAAATTTCTTTGGGTATATTCTTGGATATATTTGACGGTTTCCCGTCAACCAATCACGTGCGTTAAATCCAAAGCTGATGCCAGGGGTTAGTGACGCGACCGCCAAATTGTCAGAAAGCGAACGACCCCTGGGAACGAGGTTGATTCATCATGCGATTCAGCCATTGTTTCAACTTGTCACGAGGAGAACCAACAGGATGTTCGGAAGTGTTGGTATCAGCAGATCACATTCCGGGCGAGCGTGTCAAAATAGGTGCATGGAGAGTAGCCTAGCTAGGCTTTTCGCCGCCTCTTCCCCAGCAAATTAAAGGCATTATTTTTCTCAACCAGTTGTGAACATTCAGAGCCTATTATGCATGTACTGGTGTGTAATTCGCGATGACGTCTTCGAGGTGTTTATGACTGAACAGGCCATGGTTTAAGCCCGGTGGTCGAGTGGTTAGCGCGCTTGACTTCCAAACTGTGCAATGGGTCGGCGCGGGTTCGACTCCGGGCGAAGGCATATAATTGTGAAACAAAATGTGAAAAAACTCGAAGGTCCGTCGGATGGGACTAAAAGCCGTGGTCCCTTGTACCTGAGTGTCTATGCCAGGGCAAGTAAAAGACCCCACACAGGTGGACTCCATACATCCGGCAAAAACCCAAGAGGGTTACGATGCCGGTAAATGATATGATATGATGGTCCATGTTTTTCGAATACCCCTGCGTAAGCAGACCAAATTGGAGGTCAGCTCACTTCTTTGGATATTTAGGTGCCAAAGGACGCGGCGCCAGACTTCACAGTCTAATTCGCACGACTAGGCCTACTGTGCCATACCGACCTTGCAGCAATCTTGCCTAATTCATCCGAGCACATGGCACCCCTGGCACATCCACAAATAGCTACGCCAAGCCCGGGTTGAACCATGTCGATGTAGGGTCTCTCCCGTGCCGTGTGACTTGTAACACAACCGTCCATCACGTAGCTGACTGGTTTCAATCCTGCAAGGAGTAATTAACTGAGTTCAGTTTCTTCAGAAAGTTTAAGACTGGCATCTGATCTCTGGGACTTTGATCATTATTTACAAATACATGTTTTCAGGCTAGATTGCGATCGATCCGTACTAATGGACAATAACTGACGCATACATTCGTACAATCGTACGGGATAACCGGCATCCAGTTGTACCGTCCAGCACGTTAACAACTGGTGCCATTACCGGAAGTGTAGCTGTATTCCCTCCCACGATAACTGACGCATGCGCACTTGATCTTGATCTTGATCTTGATTTCCTCCTCTGATCCAGCCTGGCTGTCGATAGGAGAACTCCCGTCCGGGGTAGAAGTATAGTCTGTATGATTTACGAGTGATCCACTGTCCATATTATAGGCCTACGTATCCTATAGCGACCCCCGGCCCACACTGACAGTTACCAGAATCTTCACTTTTTCTTTCATATTGAACGACGCCATTTTAAGGGAATACCTTCCGGTTGGTGTACCTTATACAGCATTTTGTCCAATCAGAATCAATTCGAAAAATTTGAATATAGCCAATCAAAGTCCGAATTTAGAGGGCGAGAGTAGTCTCTTAAAGGAGCTGGACGTCCAAGTTGTAAACACTCACTCACTGGTTCTCTATCCACGCAACGCCTGCGGTGCTGCCACCTATTGTCGGTGATATGTACTGACGTGAATATCGTGAGTGAGTTGCATTGGACCGGGCACCAGTCTAACGATCACGGGGCGCTACTGGTGCTGCCACCTTCACAAAGGAATAAAACTAGTTTGCCGACCACTGTTTGTAAACAAACCAGTTTGTTTACAACTTGGACGTCGAACTCCTTTAAATCGTCAGATGTAGAGACTACTCTGTGGTTTAGGTACGGGCTAACTCTGACACCAACCTGGGAATATCTCTCGCCAAATAGTCATCAATTCCTCTGCTGCGACATGGTCACCTCGTAACCTGTACCATTCAGCCAATTCTCGAGATGACCTGGCTTCAGGAGCTTTCCCATCTCCCCTGCCTCCGAGCTTCATGTACAGCTTGCCTGGAAAGCAAAGATGTGCAATGAGGTACCAGTGTAACATCTGCCAGTGTTCCCCATCTGTGAGTGTTCCCCTCCTATAGAGGCTATGCACTGACGTCATCAAATGACGTCATCAATGGGTATGACGCCACGTGTTGGATGGAAACTGGACGGAGCACGTGGTCAGATGCACTGCGTCAGCATGTCACAGCGTTCCATCCAACACGGCGTCACCTCGCTGATGACGTCACGTGCATAGCCTCTATTTTCTGACGGAATAAGCGGCGACTTGACAATAGAGGACACACAGAGAAACATGTCGATCTATCTGTCAGCGTTTCCAAAACAATAGGGGGACACACTCACCCACAAAAACACAAAACACTGGCAGATATAACACTGGCAACCCTAATCCGCGACGCGGCGCTGACTATCAACCAGGTCAGAACTGCGTCATTGAAAGTGAGGCTAGCGTTATTTTCCAATTAATTCTGAATAGCACACCCTGTTTCTAGGCCAAATATAACTAAAACACTGCGCTCAATTTCTAATTTTGCTTTTCTCTCATTAAGTACAGAACTGGTAAAATATATCTTATTGCTTTTGAGCAAAAATTTCTGCGGCAACATGATGAATTTAATCGATAAAGTTGACCATTTTAGCGTAAACGACAGGCCAATGATCGACGTCATGGATTGTGAATGACGCAGCTTTTTGTAACGTCAGAATGACGCGCCTCCTTTTATATTGCCGGTGTAGTAGAAAGTAATGTACCCCGATATGAGATGTCCCCCAACAAAAGATTCTGACGGAATAAGCGGCAGCTACAATAGGCCGGACACTAACAGACAGGTTCTGTCACCAGATGTCCCCTGTACAAAAGAAGCGGACATCTGATATCGGGAACATTACATTTCATTACATCTGTACCCCATTGTTTACATTCTTAAGGCTGACGTCGACAAAAATAAAAGAACAATTCCACGTCACAGCGTACGTTTATGGCAAGCCGTTTGTCCAGTAATTCAAAAAACCAAGTTTTTTACTGAAAAACTTAGTTTTTATCGATAGAAACTAGGTTTTTTAAAGAGTAACCTATCCTTTTTCGAAATAACTTAGTTTCTTTCAATAGAAACTTAGTTTCTTTTAGAAAGACTAAGTTATTTCCATAGAAACTTGGTTTTTATCTCTAGAAACTTAGTTTTATTCATAACAACTTAGTCTTTTTAGGTTATTTTCAAAAAGACTAAGTTGTTATGAATAAAACTAAGTTTTTCTGCATAAAAACCAAGTTTCTATGGAAATAACTTAGTCGTTTAAAAGAAACTAAGTTCCTATTGAAAGAAACTAAGTTATTTCAAAAAGAATAGGTTATTCTTTAAAAAACCTAGTTTCTATCGACAAAACCTAAGTTTTTCAGTAAAAAACTTGGTGTTTTGAATTATTGGACAAACGGCTTGCCATATACGTTGACCATAAAACAGCTTGACCAACCACAAGATGATGCGAAATAAATTGGACCCGCCACTACCATCCGAATACCGCAGCGGTTTCATGATATACGCCCAATATTTCTTGTCGCTGTCGTTGTCTGGGTTCAGCCGGTGAACCACCATGGTCGGCATTGCCGACAGTTTGCTCTGGTATTCTTCTTCGGAGATCTCAACCTACGGAAGATACATAAGATACAAGATGTAGATTATCGATCACGTCACAGTATATATATATATACTGGGGTGTCGGAGTTATGCCGGACTGGGGGCGGTTAGGCCTAGCCGTACTTTTAGGGAAGGTATGGCCCAAACAAAAATGATTTGGTATCGGGGCATATCTCAGGATCATTCATTTCCGTCCACACCACAATTTCAGTCCACAGGCCGAACCCCAAATTCCCTAGAACCAATGGGTGGTTATGGAGTCGAATCCGGCATAACTCCGAGACCACAGAATATTGTAGTTTATTATTGAATACTAGTGCAATACAAATAACAAAGGCCAGTGCCCATTAGTGGCATGAAGGCGGTGCAGTACATAAATAATGTGCAGTACGTCACAGTATTAAACTAAGGATTTCACCCTATCATGCTTATTGATAGATAAGTAAGTAGGAGACAGAACTAACAGTCTCGTATTAGAAGACTCACCAAGACCACAGTCTTCTTTAAGTTTGAAACATCAGGAATCTTATCAACAGGCAGAAGGTCCCTTGAACAAGTGAAAGCACCTGTTGCAAGTAAGACATTCCTTGCTCGATAAGAATGGCCCCGGCCAGTGAAGATCTCATACAAGTCACAACCAGGGGACGGCGACGAGATTGAATTCACAATATCGTCGACAACTCGACAGCCTTCTTTCTCGGCCAAGGTAAGCTGAGCTCGGACGAGCATTCTTGGATTGATGCAGCCTGAGTCCTTCTCGGCGAACAGCCCAACCTCCCCGGGCCTGAAATTGACGTACGGGAACCTTTCTTTGGCCGCAGTTGTGTTGAGGTCGGTGACTGTGTGTTGGAGTTGGCGTGCAACCTCCAGACTCTTCCTCGTGTAGTCATCTTCAGCGAGTCCTACCTGGAGGAAGCCACACTCATCGTAGAAGGGAATTCCTGGAAGAATACATGTAAATTATACTGAGGTTCACCTCCATAAAACTACTTATCAAAGACAAACATAGTTTGATAAACTTCATTACTACAAGCCGAAGGAAAAATCTCTACTGGTCGAAGCAGATGTTGCGAAGTTGTGCTGCCCTTGTTAACCAGCCTGGGCCCATGTTCCCGAAGCCGTCGTTAGGTTAAGCCCGTGTCACACTGTCCCGAAGTTGACACCCGATGGCCATACGAATTTTGGAAACTTTTGGAAATCTTACTGATAAGTGCCAGCCTGAAGAAGACCCCGGTTGGGATCGAAAATTTGCGAGATTCTGGAAGTTGACCTCGGGGCCATCTTCACGCGAAATTCAAAATTCCACATTCGTGTGGCCATCGGGTGTCTAATTTCGGGTGTCTAATTTCTTTAACGATGTCGTTAAAACTGGAAAAATGCATAGCATAACGACACCGTTAACCTTACGACCGCTTCGGGAACATGGGCCCTGGACTCATGTTCCCGAAGCCGTCGTAGACCTAACGATGTCGTTACGCTATACATTTTTTCCAGTTTTAACGACATCGTTAACCTAACGATTGCTTCGGGAACATGGGCCCTGATCCGTGATGCAGCTCGTTGTCGTGACGTTAGTTCCTCCAGTGACCCATTGTCTTCATCAAACCAGGGAATAATGTCCCATCATTCTTGTGGAGTCCACGCCTTTCATACCTGACGCGTCTTCGATGTAGCGATACCGTTCTATCGACCGTTTGGTAAGAAGGCCGAACAGACTGTCTGGTGGTGCCTGTCTGGTCAGACGACCCTGGTCATAGTGAGAACCAAAGACATCTGTGGAACTTCGGTCCTGAAACATTCAGTTGCCACATTTAGTGTGATCAAAGCGCAATTTTTCACCCCTCCACGTTACTGTGATACGCCTGAACCCTCTGTTGCCAGATTTCTCCGCTCCCCAACAACTGGCAAAGGACAAAGACCCTTGAATACTAATGCTAAATGGGTGAATGTCGTCCAATCCTGATCCTACACACTAATTCCTAGCCCAAGCCCCTAACCCTAAATCCTTACCCACAACTCTTGTCACTGACCCCTACCCTAATCCTAAACCTAGTCCTGACCCTAACCGTCAACGCTAACCATCCTAACTCCGTAACCTGGGTACACTGGTTTAGACGACATTAACAATTTGTGCAATAGATCGATTGCACGCCGTTTCCGATCTTTCCCGATCGCCGTCGTCAAGGCTACCGATCTCGGTCGGGAATCTAAAATTAGAAACTCCCCACATGCGCAGTAGGCTGGATCCGAAAATAAATGGCCTTGTCGTCTTGGAGTGACAGCGTAGCCATGCTTCTCTTCGGCCCTCTTCTGCCGGTATTCTGAAGAACCGCACGTTATTTGATGGTCCAAAATGTGCCCCACAGTTCTTAACAATGCATATTTTCACCATCTTATATTTTAGTGATCGTAATACGTGTACAAAATCGACTTTTTAGCCGCGTTTCGGTTTGTTTACATGTCGATCCCGAAATTGCTTTCGGACCCATCCCGAGCGCATGCGCGAAACTTCGTTGTCAAGATCCTAGAAATGACGTACGACAATGCCCGAACGGAGATCGAGAATCATTGTTGGCATTGACGACGGCGGTCGGAAAAGATCGGAAACGGCGTGCATCGATCTATACGAATGGTGCGAGTGACAAACCTGAGGTTCCGCCGGTCCTATGAGCAGTATTTTCTTATCCTTCCGAAGCCTGGACGCATGTCGCGCCACCGCCGAACCAATGGGTCCAGCTCCTACGACACAGACGTCGTATACGGTATGTGGCATTACTGATCTTGAACATAAACGGATGTCCGTGAACGCATGAAACGACAGTCGGCCAAGATGATGCGATTTGAATGTCCGCCTCTCGAATTCTCAACCTCTTTTGTCACGTAGGCAGCCTGAACGTCTATTCCTGGTTGTAAGTGCACTTTGTGGACTTCACTATATCGAGTACATCAGATGACCTGTCGCGTGTTTCTTAGTCGATAATAGACCTACCGGTACTCCATAATATAGTCCTACAAGAACACCAAGAATACTGTCATACTTATGTCCATATCTCTTTGATAATATGCCTAGCATTATTATGAGATTTGACCATGAGACCTACAAACTCTGCAGTGATAGTCACTCTTTCAAGTCCGTCCTCGTACAACATAAGGCTGGCTTGGAAGACTTTTGATGCGAGGGAGGGAGGGAAGGAGGGCAGAGTATCAATTATACATTAAAGAACTCTAGGCCTACACTGGACGGGCTTTTATTCTACCTGCAGAAAACTGCCTTGGATCCGTCTGTTCCAAATGCATGCAATGTATACAGGTTTAATGTATGAGAATGCCTCCCGGATGACACTGCCGCTTTATTGTGTGGCGGGCACTCAAATACAGAAATACATGTTTATCTGCCCCTCCCCCGTTGTCGGGTCGCGGCTTATAAATAAAGGGATGGTTTGCCTAACTCACTTTTTGAGATAGGCGATTACATTATTCCTGCATTCCGTAGGCTGCTTGAGCAATGACTTGGGCAATTTTATAGCATGCGACTGATATCTTAAGGTGTTTGACGAAGGCAAGAAATCCAATTTTTGCGGAAAAAATGAGTCAATTGTCAAAGAAGGGTAACGATGTGAAAAAGATGAAAAGGGCGACGTGTTCGATTGTTTATGTTGATGTTACCGTTTGCTTCTGGTATTAGAGATGTTATTCAAACGATAAACGTAAACTTTACGACAACGTTATTTTTCATACTACACATTCACCACACTTTATATTGCAGTTTCGTTACAAAAATAACGTTGTTTTTAACGTTTACTTTTACCGTTTGATTTCTTACGAGAGGTTAAGAAACCGCTCCATTAACGATAACACTAACGCTAACGCTATTTCTGACGTACATTTGCAATGTAAGAATAACGTTAGCCTTAGTGTTACCGTTAATAGTGAGTTTAAGAAACCACACCTTAACGCTAATTACGTCAAAATGGCGTCACTCCCCGAAGAAATACAACAGATTCATTCGATGTGACGTCAAAATGATGTCAATAACGTTAGCGTTAGCGTTAACGTATGGTTTCTTAACCTCACTAATGGATCGATTTCTTAACCTCGCGATTACCTCCTTATTATTGACGCAAATCCAGTAAAGCAGGATCTTGTCGGGAGTGACTAAATCTCAACCAACTGTTGTAGAGTGTGAAGAAGTGTACTTTTGATAGACTTTGTTTGTTTCCATTATAGACCAAACTGGGGCAGAAAGACCTGGGCGGGCCGCCACGAAACTCCGATAGCGCTAACAGTGCCTAACAGAGAGGTATGCAATGGCTTTTACCATTACAGAATTTCTCAGTTAGGCCCTGTTAGTGCTATCGTAGTTTCGTGGCGGCCGCCCCTGGCTAAAAGCGTGTTCCAAGAAAAATGACAAATGATTGCATTTTTATCAAAAGTACATTTAGTTGCGAATTCGTATTTAACGCCCAATGCCTGTCATACTCATTCTACTGCAGCAAATATACGAGCCTGACCCGAGGCTAGGACTTCAACATCGATGGCTTCATTCAAAATGCTT
The DNA here is from genome assembly GCA_002633025.1 of Notospermus geniculatus. Lineage (NCBI taxonomy): Eukaryota > Metazoa > Nemertea > Pilidiophora > Heteronemertea > Lineidae > Notospermus > Notospermus geniculatus. Next base: position 603,409 of record NMRB01000094.1, read on the forward strand.
TGTATACCTTGTATTTGATCGACCCAGAAATCCTTCTTCTGTTAAGACCGACAACATATTCATTGTGGTCGAATGTGAATTTTGACTATGCAACTTACTTAGAAATCATTAAAAACTCACATGTTTATACCGAGCTAGACAGATTCGCATGGGATGTTTGTCTGGGATATGTAATTTGTCAAGCAAACGGTCTCATGATCTCTTCATTACGGCTTTCATGAATGTATTTTTGTCATTCCTTGTTAGGTTTGAAGAAATTTGTAATCGTTTTGCTTTGGTGGTTGGGCGAGGGGGAGGGGAGGGATTCATGCATCACTTACCGTACACAAATGTTTTTTTTATTTGCGACTGCGGCATTACGCGCCCTGTGTTGATTATCGTGTTTCAAATATCGAGTATTATCGTGTATCAAATATAAACCACAAGGTTTATACTTTGCATAGATTTATCAGTCAACCTGATATCGAACTGGGTGGACAAACATAGATTAGCTAGTTTGACGTATCCGACCACATTTACTGCTACATTCGTGCGCTGATATGAAAGTTCTCCTTTTTACTCTCACCCTGGCTTTATCGCTATGGGAAGTTCATTGTATAGGTAAGGAATCGAATTAATTGTTTTCTTCGTTATTCTTCTAAGAAGAATTGTTAAAACGTAAAATGTAAATTGAAGAGCCTAGAGCACAAAGGGCATATGTCCATTTTTTGCACTATTGAGTGTGATATATCGGCAGAAAGCCTTACGAGCCCTCTATTGCCTTAAATGGAATTATCCCTCTACTAGCATTCCAAAGAGCAGAAAATAAGGTTTAAAAAAATTATGGCACAAAGGGCACAAGTCAGCATCATTGATAAATGGCCGCCAACCCTTAATCTACACACACCACTATTCATGGTATTTGATGTTTTTTTATCTTCTGGGGTCCACGAACTGCTGTTCCCTCATTCAAATGTTTTTTTATGTAATTTTTAGGCTGTAATTTGAACTTAAAATCATTTTGTGCACAAAGGGCACAACTCACATGAAATTTTTTGGTCCACTTTTCTCACAAGTGAAAAAATGGACATATGCCCTTTGTGCTGTAGGCTCTTCAATTGTTGTTTTTAAAGCGAATGGCTCGCGGTTTTTGTTGACAGTTGTTTGTTGACATGTCCTCAAATCAAGCGCCGTTTTGAGAAAAAGGCGGAGGAAGGATTTTAATTTAATGGGAAATGCATTAGACAGCCAAACTTCGGAGGCGTATTCTACAAAATCTACCGCTTCGAAATCAATGTGAATAGTACAAAATGTACATTTTGACCGACTGAATTTGAAAATGTCATTAACCCATTTTAACACATTTTTAATGGAACCTCGTCCCCAGGTGCACGTTCGCATGTTTGCACAGGTTTTGCCTATGGATGGAGCACGGCTTTGCCTGAAGACTAGGTTCACTCTCTATGGGAGGTACCACAGAAAATCAAAACAAACCCCGCGAGCCATTCGCTTTAACTACCGCTGGCAGATTTAGAAGCTAGATATTTTTTTATGACTGCTTTAAAATGTATTTGTGACTGTAACCAGACTGGGCCGTCACGCGGTACCGTGATTCGCGCTTTACCGTGACTTCCGTGGTGAAAAGAGGAAGTGGATCGAATGTGGCGCAACCGCACAACTGCTCGCCGAGCATGGTGGGAATAGTGGTCGCGCTGCAGCGTGATATCACGGGGCAGTTGAAGTCAACGTTTTACAATGGTTTACTTGTGAAGATTACGACAACAATCGCGGCTAACCGAGGCCACCCGAAGATAAAAGACTTTAGCACTTCTAATTTCAAAAAAGCGTCAATCGTTTAAAAGAAGCGTCATTTTGAAATGACCTGTCCAAATGCAATCTCTATCATCTTATCTACATACCAGAACTGAATTTCAGGCTTTGCAGGCGTTTATGGCACCGAAAATGGCATATAATGCAGTAGGCATGGCAGGCCTGCCATTACGGCTGTCGAAGTAAATTTCGGTCGAAAATTGCCTGTAAAATCTTTAAACGTGAGTATGACACAGTGAATTCTTGCTTGTTTATTGACAAAAATTGTATAAGTTTACGGTGATAAGTTTCCGTCCCCTCCACGCAGGATTGTAGGTGTTTTCTGCCAAAACAAATATTGTATTTTGTACAATCATTGCGCGGTTGGGCGCGACAAAGTCACGTGCACGTTTCCATCACGGTACCGCGTGACGGCCCAGTCTGGTAACTTTAGACTCCGTGGCCAGGGTGGTAGCTGGTTAACCCTTTTAGTGTCATATGCGCGGAACTAATAAAGTAATTATTAAATCCACCAAAGCTTTCAATCTGACAAAACATATCACAGGTATCATACAGTTACTGTTGCGCTCGTTAATTAGTGAACCACAACACAATGCTGTTTTCAAAACATTGTTATTTTATTGTAAGGCCGTGAGGAAAAATATAACTCATGATGTTCTCAACTCTCTATAATGAGGAACCCGCTCACTAACGTCACGACGTGGCACTGCGAGCGGTGGTACCGAATTCTCTTTTTTCTAACGTTATTTCCATTTATTTCTGGCGTGAAAATCAACCATTTGTGTTGGTCGCCCGACAGTAAAACTTACATCATCGTGTAGCAGATGAAATTTTCTTTTAATTTCATTCGTTTTTTTCTTAAAATGAAGAGATACGATGACGATAAAAGCAACGTCTCCTGTAGAAAAATGGACAGGAAATTTTTCATGACACCACGTCAACACCTAAAATGACGTCAATGACGTCGTTTCGGTATAACCGCTCGCAGCGCCGACCTGTCGGGATAAACCGCAGGGCGGGTTCCGCTTTGTGACTGCTTGCCTACTGTCAATCTACAAATGAAATGAGGCATGTTGGTAATAGTTTAAAGATAACTTGTATTTTGTGGCGGGTTCACTTAGCCTACTTTCGAGCACAACTGTACAGTCTTGTTAAAAAATAAAAAGACAGTAATGTTTTATATTCTGCTGAGATGCCAATGGTCATTTATGGGCAAGATTGCCATTTTTATACACAAGAATATGTTGTCTTGACGATGACTTACCAAATGTAGGATTTGTGGCAAATTATCATGAAAATATTTGAATTTCAAAATATCAAGAAAAACGCAATTTGTAGAATCCACAACGTTCATTTCAAAATCAGCTTGATAATATTCCCTGATGATTTCTAAGAAATTCTGTGAAAAAAGTTTCGAAAAATCTCTTGTCGTTTTCAAGAAATATTAAAAATATCATCAGAAAAACATGCTATATTTTGGGGGCATTTTAAGACTTTCGCTGATTTCTCCGTCTATTGAAGTAAAAATGATGGAATAATCAGTATGAACTATTATGTTATCATGATGAGTGACTGTTGATGAGGGAAAAATATGTGAACTATCGAATTTTGCAAAATATCAAATTCATAGAAATGATGATATTCTGATATATCTGGAAAATGAGAAATACTTTTTAAAAACTTTCTTCACAGGAATTCATAGTATTGACTGGTGAATGATATCACGCTGATTTTAAATTGAAATCTCATAATTTTGAAAAATGAGTCTGTTTTGATATTGACATTTTCATGATATTTTAGTGATATTTTGTCACAAACCCTCAATTTCGTATGTGATCTTTTTAACAACATTATAGGGCATAACATAATACATGTTGAGGGTGGAACCTTCGGTATTAGCTGAGATATTAGCTGTCTTTTTACTTTTTAACAAGACTGTACGTATTCGTCTAGCGGCCTTTTCCGAACACACTTCACCGGTTTCACTCCAACATGTTATTGACCCTTGCATTTAATTGGGAACACCGTTTCGAACATTTGACCATCCCATCATTCATTCTTTTGACCAATACTCTTCAACCGAGAATATCGCATCTGTCTGTCTGTGTGCGTGTCGGTCTGTCTGTTCAGTCTGTCACACCTGTAACTTTGTTCCTGCAAGTGCTACAGTGCATTCTTTCCCACATGACTGAGTTTAGTGTTATTGAAAATGACCGATTCAAATGCACTTTTTCCACGTTCCGCTAAGCGGCCTTTATGCACAATGATATTCTAGCACGAAGCTATGCAAGACCTCATGGTGGAACTAGAATACACCATTCTAAGGTACACAAATGAACTATTCGCTGGTGGCCATTTACTCTATGTGCACGCGATTCTCGGAGACAATAACAATATTCTGATTTTCGAATTCTGTCAATGGTTTTGATGGCAATGGCACTCGGTCATCCATGACATCAGGGTTGCGACGAAGATACCAAAATAAAGCATGTGTGTAGATCTTACTTTCTTGTACAGGTTTTGGTTCTTCCACGACACGTGTACCTCGGGAATAAAATTCCTTTTTCAAGTGAATGGTTTTAGGTCCTCCAAGTAGATTTGCGTGTTCGCGATGTTATAATCCCTGTGAATATTCACCTCTGATATGTTTGAATTGATGCGGAAGTAGTCACAGTGCTTATATCAGGCTTGTTGTACTTGACTCGATGACGCGAAGACTCGATGGCGCGATGACTCGACGACCGCCAAAATTATTCAATGAAATTCAGCAGGTTATTTCTAAGAAGTGGTATGGATCAACGGCGGAAGTGGACCGACGTAGTGTCCCCAGCTACCAAGAAGTGTAGTGAGGTTGATATTCAGCGTAAATCATTAAATGAAGGGTAGCCTCGAACTAGGCCTATAACTCCTTAGTCCTTGAGAATTTACTATGGGTCCCTTTTGAAAAGTTGCTGGAATTGGTCTTGTCTCCCTATTGCACACCGCGGAGGAGGTATAGCGGTAATTTTCAGCCCGTTTGAGCAATGATCCTACTTCATGTTCTATGCCGGAAGTTTCCCAATGCGTCAGAGCTGCCACGCAAAAAGTAAATTCATGAAAATGACGAAATGCACCCAGGTTGTTCATGTACTTCATGATGTCATCAGTTTTGTGGTCACTTGCATCTTGGCAAGACGCACGTGACAATCTTGGACGAAAAGTTTCAGATCTTGGAACAAATTTTTACAATTCTTTGATATTTTTTTATTATGTAATGAAAATTAAATTCTTGGACTGTACTTCTTCAAAACACTTGAACGAAAAAAAAAGAAGTTTTGAATGAATTCCGCTGCTTCACGCTCAACTACAATCATGCATTCTAAACGCCAATGACGTCACGGCTTTAGAGTTATACTAAAAATGGGAATAGGTATGTGGTTTAACATGTCTAACGATGGTTATAAAAAATACTCTAGAGGTGGCTTATTTCATCTTCCTAAAAATGTTGCATCGTAACCCAGTGTTTTGAAGTGGAACTGGAATTAAAATAAGGCATGCACCCATCAATATACAGGAAACTGGCCTTCTTCGCGCCTTCGAGTCATCGCGCCATCGTGTCAAGTACAACAAGCCCTTATATCACACGTGTGGAATGAGTTGCCGGAGTCACTACGTACCACGGACTCCCTTTCACAATTTAAAACTCTACTCAAAACCCATCTTTTTAGAAAATATTTGCTCTAATTCCTGGCCTTAGATTTCAGACCGTCCATCCACTTTCATCTTCATTTTAACTCCAGAACTTGTTTACATGTAATCTTAACTTTATTTCTTCGAATGTCTTCATTTTTTAGCTCATCCTTCTTTCTTCAGATGTTCTTAATTCTATAAATAATGTTTTATGCAGGATTTTATAGTTGTAAAGCGCCCAGAAATACATGTTGGGCGCTATATAAACGGTAATAATAATAATATTAATAATAATAAATAATAATAATAATTCCCCTTGCTTCCAGTACGTGATTTCTGTTACTTAAAAGACGCAGGAGAGTTGGTCATAAACTGCCCTGTGAGGAACGACATCATTGTCATAGCCTCGGTCAAATCCCAAAGGGTTGGCAGGAGATTCAACTGCAGCGAAAGGAACGTCGACGAGAGCAGATGGACCCGAAAGGACCCCTTCTATATTTGGATTTATTGCAGGCTGAATAAGATGCAGTGCAAACGAAGGTTGAGAGACGGTTATGTGATACGGATTGATTATGATTGTGGTAAGTTCAGAAGTTTTTGTTACAGCCTGTAATGAGTGTGGCCAGCCCGTCTTTTCGGTGACGTGGTTAGTAGCCTACCCCAGTAATACACGTCTTGAAGGTTGGAAATGTCAGTAGAGTATTTGACACACCTATATTCTAGTTCTATAGTCCTGGCTATCACCCAACCCACCGTGGGCGGTTTTCTTATGACTGGAGTACACACTGCATGTGTCGCTTATTGTTTAACAAGACGGGGTCGTGTTACTTTGTTGAAGACGTGGTCATGTTACTTTGTTGATTGATCACTTTATTTCCTTTTCAGTACCTCTCGCCTCCATGAAGATGGTGAACCTCTGCGCAAATGTCAGTAGAATATTCGACACACCTATCTACTTTCATAGTCCTGGTTATCACCCTACCCGCCGCGGACTGTTTTCCTTCGACTGGAGTACACACTGCATGTGTCGCCTGACTGCCCGGCCCACCCACGGAAATTACAACTTCACCCTTTCTATTCACGATTCGTTATCCCTGTCTGCTGATGGGCCGAGTCTGAGATGGGGCCACTCTCGCGAGAATCTGTTCGATGATATGGGGAAACGCAGTAAAGTCACTTTGACGCGTCTCTCGTCTGACGTCTTCTTGTATTTCATCCCGGAATCCGACAGGAGTTCAGGATGGTTTTGGATGAAACTCGAAAGCGAGCGTAAGATATTAATAATACATTAGTTTTTCCCCGTCCTCCCATAGCAGGGCTTTGCTCTCGTTCCTCTTCATACACTCCACACAAAGCCCTGCTGAAATTGGGCCTCCCAGGCAAGCATGAGGCGGTCAGAAAACCATTGTCCAATCAGAATGCAGCTTTTTTAGGGTGTGAATACTAAATAATTATGACTCATAATAACAATCAAAAATAATAAGAATCTTTCCTATACATAGGAAGAACCTCTGTGATAAAATTCAGTCAATTTTGGAAAGATGTAAGTGATTTGTAAAGCACAACACCTTAAGGTCAAACAATACAGGGAGTGCAACTGGAGTATGGAACAGCCGCACCAGATTCACTGGATGTTCTATTTCAGCAGGGGTTTGTGTGAGCGGATGAAGAGGAGCGAGGTAAAAAAACCCTGCTGCGGGAGGATGGTTTTTTCCCGGATTTTTATGACCACACCACCACTCAGTGGTGTGGTCAGCATTATTTTCGCAGGAGCTGGAATTTCTCTCTACCACTTTTTCTTTCCTCAACGTTTTCGGTCAAACTAAGGCATGCACATCAAATCTGACTTGCTCAGTCTGACGGTCCAATTGTCCTCTCGCGATGAAAAGGTTCCTGTGCACTTTCATTCAATTTCGACAGAGATAATGAACTTTTTCAGCTAAATGAATCGGGATCGCCGTTACCTATAAATAGAATCGGAGTCTATAAATAGAACCGTGCGTGGAAACATGGCACGACGTCGTGCCTGTACATGTTCTGCACAACGTCATGATGACGTGTAAGGCCTACACCCTGATCGATCGTTCGCCCATTCGAAAACCGCCATCTTACGTTAACATAACAAACCAGCATCTGGCAAAAACATTTGTGGTGTGGTCATGAATTCACTTTCAGTGAATTAGTATAGATATGATCTTTCAGCAAACAAAAGTCAACTACTACTTCTCAAATCGCATCATATCCAATCGTAATGCTTCGGGTTGTATGTATCCACATCGGGCCATGCAGAATTAGCGGAATCAGCAAATCTGGCGGATTTAGCGGATTCTGTATAAAATTGAATACGATTCGATAATAAAGGGATTTTTGAAAAAAAATAATTATGTAATATATTTTTTTCAAGTGTTCTATATGCTGCACAGGTTATAAAGGAAAAGCTGCAACAGCGTGGCGAATGGCATCTGGCCGAACTATTCCCGCAGACCATTTTTGTTGCCCCTGTTTGGATTACCGACTGTAACAGGTCTTTTCGCGGTCCTTTATAATCTGTGGGACACATGAAAAATTATATTGCTTAGTTTCCATTCATCATGGAATTTTATTCAATTTTACATAGAATCCGCTAAATCCGCCAGATCTGCTGATTCCGCTAATTCTACATGGCATCCACATTGACTTCCAGAAGACAGGACACAAAACCTCGTAATCATGTAAATACTGGCATGACTGGGGTCGGTGCCACCCTGACCTTTAATACATGTTGGACGATAGAACGCCTAGTCTGTGCTCTCCGAGATCGTCGGGAATTCTGAGTGAAAGCAAATAGCTATTACGATTAATGTTGGTGATGATTCGTATTAATCCTCCAACGGCCATATACACATCATATTCCAGTTTAATCCTGAGTTCTTTCTGTGACACATCGGCGAGAACTTCATCCACGTAGTTGAACTGATGGCGTGATGGCGTGCTTCTAAACTATGTTCTCGTAATTTGCAGCCAGTATTACCCTATCCATTGCATGCAACGGGGCCGGGATGTTGTCAACGATGAGCATGGTAAGATATAGAGGACTTGCAGCGACGATTATGACGTCACCGCGACGATGAGATGCCGCCATGTTGGACGGCACGTCCAACGCATTCGCATGGGTGCTTACTTGTACGTTTCTACCGTACACTGTACGGCAATCATTGCCAATTGTACACTCATGGCCAAAAGTAAATGGACAGCAGTTTATCTTGAATATCTCCAAACCAATGGGGTGGAGAAAATTGAATCCGACATATGTAGTAGTAAATTTTCCTGGCTATCTAATGGTATCAGCGTCGAAAAAATCCGCTGAAAAACGCATTTGACAGAAGGAATTTTGTAAAGGTATGTNGTAGAAAATACCCAAAAATATCATTCTATTAACATATTGTATCCAAAACATTGTCAAAATACGCAAACATTGTAAAAATATACGCAAACATTGTCAAAATACGCAAACTCAGTCAATTCATATATTGTACCTAAAAGTTCGGCAAAATACCCAAACTTTGGTAGAAAAATACCCAGAATTTTTTTGGGGGGTAAGCAGCAACATGGTGGACGTTCGAATTATGACGTCAATGATGACGTCACGTGCACATTGTCTATATGTACATAAGTGTAATAAGATTTCACATTATCAGCACCATATTAAAGTACATTGCAACCTCTCAAAGGACACCCTTAAGACGGACAAATGCTATCCTTAATTGAGAGGTTCCTGATTACAGAGTTGAAAATGAAAAGAAATAAACCACTTTGGGACTGGATATTGTGTCCTTATTAGAGATATCCTTCTGGCAGATTTGTCTGCTAAGAGAGGATCCACTGTATAATACGTGTACAGTACTTAACAACATTCAAATACATGCAGGGCCTACAGCTTTTAAAAAGTGCATCACTAATCATAAAGGTATCAAACATTAAGGTTCAACTTACAAAATTTGGCATTTTATAAATGTGGACAGTATCACTTTGCACCTCAACAGATTTGCATTCTGACTCTTCCATATGATAGGCAAGACCCTTCTGCATGTTTAGTGCAAACGTAGTTGAATTCAGACTAGTTAGTTTAAACATATTTTATTTCAGAAATGAAAAGGGATTAAACAAAAGTTTAATAACTTACAGACTAGTTGATCTTATGATACAAAAGGGCCGAGTTAATGAGAACCCCACCCCACGAACGATGAGAGCGCAGGGCCATCTGTGTAATTTGAATAGTCTTACGTACATTTGCACATGGAACACTAATTGTGCTCAAAATAGCTCTGTTATCCTCAGAAATGGAATTCAAGGCATCCAGTTGACAGATTCATGTACCCCACAACCATGAAAAAATTCGAAGCTCCTGCCTATTACGTAAAGCCAAAATTCAGGCAGTGAGAGACATATGGTGGCAACAAATAAAGTGTATCCCTCAGTTAGTTCGTCGTTCGCAGTTAAACCTTTATGGTTGATTCCTTTATGATACTATGCATTACTTCCAAAAGCACACACACAGCCCTAACCAAAGCAACTTCAAGTGAAAGCAAAAGCCTTGATACTTTTCGATATAAACTAGATTCATTTTAAACTTTTCTCAACTTTTTTTTTCATTTCTCCTCCTAACTTACTCACGAAGGTCACAACGACGTCCCCTATGACCACAACAGTGCCATCGACGACTACTTCAATAAAGACCACAATTTTCCGAACGACGACCACAAAAGGTAGTGCAACACCGCATCCTCCTAGGACATCCACGAGCACCTCGCCGTCGCCATCGACGTCATCATCGGGCGCCATCTCCGGGGCAAATGGAAATCTTCCTCTCATTGGGGGAAAACGAGATCAAACGAAGCCAGATAATTCCGGCTCTGACAATAGAGTGGAGAATATTTTGATCGGTACAACTATTGTTCCATGGCTCATTATCCTCGCAATCGTTATAGCTGGGATCGTCGTCTACGTCAGGTGATTTTTAAAATCTTTTATTCCTCCGATTTTGCAGTTTCTTGTTATACCTCCTTTCCAGCACCACATAACATCAAGAGTATCGATGTTACCATAAAGGAATCAAAGCATAAAGGTTTAACTGCGAACGATGAACTTACTGAGGGATACACTTCATGTGTTACCACCAGATGTGGTGAAGAGGCACATGAACCTGTCAACTTGATGCTTTGAATTCCATTTCTGAGGATAACAGAGCAATTTTCAGCATAGTTGTGTTCCATGTGCAAATGTACGTTAACCTATTCAAATCTACACAGATGACCCTGCGCTCACATCGTTCGTGGGTTCTCATTAATTCAGTCCTTTTGTATCATAAGATCAACTAGTCGGAATTCAACAAAATTTGTAGTAAACGTGCAGAAGGGTCTCTCCTATCATATGGAAGAGCCAGAATGCAAATCTGTTGAGGTTTAAAGGGGTACTGTCCACATTCATAAAATGCTAAATTTGTAAGTTGAACCTTTGTGGTTGATTCCTTTATGATGTTACCCTGAGAAAAAGCATATGTTTTGACAGGGGTGCGGCAATACTGAGTAGTATTTTTTTCACTTACCCTTTCTTCTTCGATAACCACTTGACTTCAAACATTATTTAACTACGTTCCCCTTGTAAAAGTCCATGTTCGTTAGTTTGGTCAACAGCACTGGTAAATACATGAACACAGGGTCCCCCTCCCAAAAAACCGCAAAAGGACACTTCAACTACTGAGACCCCCAAACTGCTGATATCAACGGATGGTACACCTTCCTAGAGGAACGAAAACATCAAGATCCGAGTTTGGTCCAGTGGTTTGAGCAGCAGACCGCATGATAATTGTACATCAAAGTCGAGGCCCTAATCACTCTGAATTTGCGTTTTGCCGAAATGTTAATAAAAGGTTCTCTGACATTGCTACACAAGAATGGCCCTGGATCTGAAACTACTGGGCAGAATCGAGATCTTCACGCTATTTTTCTCTTAGAAAGGTTCTGTACCCATTCATACCAATCATGCCAGTGGTTTGGGACTGAGTGTGGCGGAAGTATGCATGGGCGTTTGTTTTTGGGCCATCCTGTATATATATGACGAAGAAATAAGCATAGAGTACCGTTTCGTGCCAAATCACCTTCGTAGCGGAGGTGTTACAAAAACGCTTGGAAGCATTCGGACTATCGAACACTTTACCATTTAACTCGGGGGAAGCAGAATTTGAATTGAATATCGGTTGCCGAGACATTTCCTTGCCATATTTTCCATACAAAATGGATTGCCACGACAGACAAAGGTACCTTAAAGATAATATATCACGACTTCATTGTTTACGTTCAATGTTTGTAAACATGGATGTTTACATTATGTTATTTTGGACTTATGGGACATGCCAACCACCAAAATGAATACATTTGGAATCAACAGAATTTCTAGAGGGGCATGCCACCAACAAATTACTCATAAGGCAAAGAAACCCTAGACATAAACAAACAAAATGTCGATAAACAATGAATTTCGTGGCCCGCGAAAATACCCGTGATACATTATCTTTAACGAACTATCATCAGTGCACGTTTCGTTGAATTCTAGGCGAACACAAGCGAAAGCAAGAGGCGATGGGCAGCCAACGCCAATGCCGATGGATTCGCATGTAACAGTCACAGGTATGTTGCCTTTCGGTTGGTCCTTGGATATAGCGGCCTGTCTTACATTTCGTCTGAATCAAATCGCGGTGATGACACTCCGGGCGATAGAATGATACCACCATGCAAGTCGACAAGTAAATTTTCTTATCGTTTTTACTTCATGATGTCGTGTCCATGTCGCAAAACCTGGTTGGCTGAGGCGTCGTCACAGGTACAGGCGACACAGACTTCCTTCATACTTCCTTCAGACGCCGACATATTGATCTCATACCACTGCGACAAGCCAGCGTTTTGGGCCCATATTCATAAAATTACTTAAGTCTATAAAGTGAGACGTTTTGGCTTTGTTCAACACAAAAGATTAATGTCCCCTATGACTTGAGTTTGTTCATGAATGCGTACCCTTATGTGGCAGAATTCTCGCAAGAACATTTAGAGTCCCACGACTGGACGCCGACAAAATCATCCTTCGAACTTTGGCCTCGAACGCCGCGTCCTGAAAATTTCATCGCACAGACGCAGCCGCTGGTGTCAGAAGTACTAATCCAGGTACAGCGGTAATCAAGGTCCCGATGTGGACACGGCGAAAACCCCCCTGGCATAAAAGTCCGGGTGCTATCTTGTCCTATGTGAAGGATTACTAATGCCCCTAACCCTGACGAACAAAAACAATGCAAGGCTTTGTATGAGGATTTCCATTCATATAACTTTTTGGCTGGTAGTGGTAAAATGGCTGGCATTCATTAGAGTTAGCAAATGCTTTTACTGAAGATTTGCACAGCGAGGTCCAATGTAAATGAATTTGGTAGCTTTAATGAATATCAGACAACGGCGCTATCCAAACTCACCAGATAATGTGCTTATTTTTTTCTCCAGGAGGGAATACGTCCACTGACACCGACGGAGAATTCAGTACAGGATTTTGTAACCCGATCTTTACTACAGCCTAGGCCACCTCTGCCGACTAATACAAGCTCAAAGCTTGTAACTAGGAACCACCAGTATTTTCTGTTGCCAGTTGCAGTTTTCTTTTCCAACTGATTTATCAGCTTTATAAGTAACTTAACTTAACCTGTCAGTACTAAGGTTTTGGTTTTAATTGCTGCTGTAATTGTGTAAAAATGGTAAGCAAACAGTCCCTTCTTATGATATGAAATGTAAGCAGTGTCTGTTCCTTGTTCGGGGACATAATAGTTTATGTACTCAGGATTACAGGTTTCGTTTGGTGTAGGCTCAAGAAGCACCAGTCTATGTCTCCGGCTGTACGGTCATATTTTATATATTTTAAGATTAAAATGTTCCATTGAAGCGGTTTGAGTAAATCCGCGACGTCATTGTGACGTCATCAATTCATAAGTTTGGAATTAAATCGAAATTTACGAATAAACCGCTCGGCAAAGTATTTCACCATCGATACATCCTTTCCACTCCTTCCACATAGGCCTACTGAGGCTGAAAGGGTAAATGTCGTCCTGGGTATATACAAAGATTACCCAGGATCTCAATCTTCACTAAAACAATACCCTGGGTGTAGTTTCGGCAGGCGAACATCACCCAGCATCGTGGTATGACACCTGGATTCAAGGTTGTCTCGCCCGTGGTCACGTGACCGCCTGAAGAATGTCATGAACAGCTACACTCAACAAGTACCGCGGCGCGAGATTTCACGGGATTTCTAAATAGGACTCGTTCCTAGACACAGATTGCGGATGCTGGGTGATGTTCGGCTACCGAAACTGCACCCAGGGTATGGTTTTAGTGAAGATTGAGATCCTGGGTAATCTTTGTATATACCCAGGACGACATTTACCCTTCCAGCCCTACTGAGTGATTTTTATGAATAATAATCAACAGGGTTGGCTTTTCTGAGGTTTCTTTGTTGGTCTCTTACAGATGAATCTAGAGTATTTACCTCTCTCTAGGTGAACTTTACAAGCACGCCAAATTTCGGCCTGATTAGACTTCCAATATGGCCACCAAGTGGCGTAACCCGAAAATCATCAAATGTGCTATAACTCAGGAACGACTTAACCCAGAGCGCTCAAATGTGCTATGTAGCTCAATCTAGATGACCTGTAGTGCATGTGAAGTTTTGGCCCGATCGAACATCCAATATGGCCGCCAGGTGGCGTTACCCAAAAATCATTGAAGTCCTGCAACTTGGGAATGACTTAATCCAGATAGCTCATAATCACATGTATCTCCCTCTGTCATTACACTATTATGTCCAAACGGGTGAGCACAAGGCCCATTGACCATTTCATTAACATCTCATGAAACCAATACTGTGGAAGTTTTTCGAATCGACGTCAGCCTGTTTTCCCCTGTCTAATAGGCGTTCAACCTGAGGCCACGATAAATGTTTTCACCGTCATATATTTCAGCTACAAGGCGTTTAACCCGTATATCAGCATCCTCGATACTGAAAAGGTATCCAAATTCATTTATAAAGTAATCTCGCTTATCCTGGACTACTTTATGCCCCCGTATGACAACGCGACGAATTTTCCTCCGAGATTGCGAACTACAAGACATTAGAATATATGCTGTCCTTGTTTTACGATGATGGTGTCGTCGTTTAATATGCACTTCCTCAAGAATGCGGTGCATCATGGGATCATATCCCAAATATTCATAGACAAAATGTGGCTGCAAATATTTGAGCCGCAATTTTTTGTTCACTGTTCGATTCTGAATCTGTAAATAATAACAATACAATTTTGAATATCCCGAATTGCCTGTCGCGATTGCAAGAAAACTGTCTCCGTTTGACAGATAAGTGTTAAAAACGTAACGCACTGGACGATAAACTACCGTACTTAGGTATCGTAGTGTCATTCGTAAATTGATTTTGGTAAAGTTATACAAAGCCACAAAATTCGGCCGCTTTGCGACCAAGACCCCTCGAGCGAAATTTTCTTCCACGTTTAAGAACATGGCGGAACCTATTCTGTGACGACGTTTTCGACAGTTGTTAGTTGGTGACCGACACACTCGGCCAACTGTACCAACAAAGTCACCTTGAATTGTGTATACACCCAAGTAGTATATGTCGCTATCAAAGTAAACAAGTAATGCATCTATGTTACATTTCAGGAAGTGAGCCGTTTCCATGTTGCCCTTTATTTTCTTACGAAGAAGCTTTTCTAAATGATATGAATGTTTTCCAGTTAATTTATATCTTAAACCTAAGACAATCCGTTGATATTTATCAAATAATACGCCTACTCCGTCATGAAATCCAGCACTCTCATAATTATCCCCCTCGAGAATAAAATGAAGTCTCAATGTATATAACGGTTTAATAAACCCATTACCTAATCCTAAAGAGAAATGATTAACGTAGGAGGACTCCTGTTCGACAGTCACAATATATGAAACCACAAACTGTGTATTCAATATTGAGCACTAGGTGCTCTTTATTTTCATGCTTGATTTTTCGTTTCCAGATACTTTTCTCTTGTATCGCGAAACCATTCTCCATGAAACCGCGTCAGAATCAGTAGAGTGTTACATTGTGTCCAGCCTGGTCCATCCACCTTAAAACCCAAGATCTAGTCGTATTTTTATTATTTTTGGGCTAAAATGTGCATTTTCTATGTATCTCCGTGTTCGACAATAACTGACGCCTTTTGGGCCTGATTTAGCCATCGGATCATGTGTATGGGAAGAGGAGATGTCTAGAATCATGATCCCTATGATTTTTCGCAAGGATGTAGGCAGCGATTCGGATTATTTTGATCGGTGAATTAGGGGCATTTTATGCCTAGATCTCGAAGCATGTTTTAGGCCTACATATTTGCTGACGTTTCTTATCTTGACCCACTGTCCTGAATAGGCAAACAATGAACATCCTAATGACTAGGCCTACCAGAGCGGATGTCTTCTGATAGTACGAAAGCCCAGAAGGCTCATGAAGTTCAATCTTCAAGCTTGAACCTTCTGACTTCAATCTTCAAGCTTGAACCAGGGACTTCAATCTTCAAGCTTGAACCCTCAGACTTCAATCTTCAAGCTTGAACCAGGGACTTCAATCTTCAAGCTTGAACCTTCTGACTTCAATCTTGAACCAGGGACTTCAATCTTCAAGCTTGATCCCTCAGACTTCAATCTTCAAGCTTGAACCCCCGACTTCAATCTTCAAGCTTGAAGATTGAAGTCCCTGCATGGTTCAAGCTTGAAGATTGAAGTCAACCCAGGGTTCAAGCTTGAAGATTGAAGTCAAGCCAGGGTTCAAGCTTGAAGATTGAAGTCAAGCCAGGGTTCAAGCTTGAAGATTGAAGTCTGAGGGTTCAAGCTTGAAGATTGAAGTCCCTGGTTCAAGATTGAAGTCGGAAGGTTCAAGCTTGAAGATTGAACTCCAGATTCAAGCTTGAAGTCGGAAGGTTCAAGTTTGAATATTGGAGTGGAAATAATTAATATTGTACATTTTTTGATAGTAATCCGCGGAAATGGTTGGAATTGGATCATATTAAACATATCGAACACTAAATGTTGCAATTTCTTAGGGATGAAGGTCGATATAACTCATAAATTGGAATGATTTGTCTGGCTTCAATATTGAAGTCGGTGGTTCAAGCTTGAAGATTGAAGTGGGAGTTAGTTCAAGCTTGAAGATTGAAGTTTTACTTCAAGCTTGAAGATTGAAGATTGAATGAGCCTTCTGGGCTTTCGTATGATAGCGATATTCTCACTGAACGGTAACATTTAAAGGTGTCAATACATTTCAAGGGAAGGCCTCCTGATTTAAGGGGGAAGTCTAGTGATATCCCGGGATGTAAAGGTCAAAGGTATTTGTGATATCCGGGGATGTAAAGGGCACGGCGAGACACGATCCCCTAAAGGTCTGTCTACACGATCATACATTTGTTCAAAACACCATCATACATTTGTATGATGATGTCCAAGCTTGTTTGTCGATTTCTGTCTTGTGACAATGCAGCTAAAATTTTGAACATCATCAAACATTGTTCAAAACAGCATCACAGACTTGTATGATGATGTTCAAGTTTGTTGGGGATTTCGATCTACAGTCCAACATTCATGGACATTGTATGATGAAGTATGATGGAGAAAGGATAATGTTGGATGGTGTTCAAGTTTGTTGGGAAAACCGTCCACACGATCATACATTTGTGCCTGAACATCATCACACATTTTTTGGGGGATGTTTTGCATTGGCAAGATGAAACATGCAGCTAAAAATTTGAACATCATCATACATGTTCAGGTTTGTTGGGAAAACAGTCCACACAAGCATACATTTGTCCATGAACATCATCACACAAATTTGAACATCATCATACATGTTGGTTGCTGTTCAAGTTTGTTGGGGAAAACAGCGTACACAATCAAATATCTGTCCATGAACATCATCATACAAATGTGTGAGGATGTTTTGAACAAATGTATGATCGTGTAGACAGGCCTTAAAATCAGCTACATGTAGTGGCAAAAACGTCGCTAGACTTGTCCTTGTTGTTTCAAGTCACAGATATCATGTATGGCCGAGATCGACTGTCTTGAAATTAGCGAGCTTTAGCACCTTTCCGACTCCGGCTTTGACTAAGAGAATGAATTGCAGCCCGCTATGGACATCCCTGATAAAAACGATTTGATAGACGTTTGCAAATGGTAAAATGCCATAACTTTGTGGCAGAACTATTTTGACTCGTAATCGGAAGTGTACATAAACCCCAAATATTTGTCGTAGTTCAAGTCGTAACGACTAGGGTTACGACTTCAATTCATTATTTATCCGCTCTTCCGATTTATAAAGCCAAATTTTTCTGAGAAGGGGCGAACTGGGAATAAATCGTGACCGGACTGGTTTGTGTAGACCGAACATGTCCCGCAGATATGATGGGTTGCCCTCACGGTGAAGCGCTTTGTGTGTAAGGAGTATCGCCTTGTATTCGATTTTAATTGAAGGCTAAGGGTAGAAGACGTTGATAAAACGGAGTTTCAGATCATTACCTCGAAACGCAGGATGCGTTATTTCCCTTTAGTAAAGCGTTAGGGAGCAGCCATTTCCTCAACTCAGCCGCACAACCTGGGGAGCCAAGGTGGTGTAGTGGTTCGCCCTTACGAAAAATTCCCATGTGTTATTTCTTTTATTTCTTGAAATAATTCCCACATCATGTGAAAATAAGGCCATGTGTGATATTTGCCGCTTTTCCCATGTGGGATTTTTGTTACAATCCCACGTGTGAAAAATTCCCATGTGGGATTTTTCTTGAAATCCCACATGTGAATCCTACATGTAAATCCTATACTGGTCATAAGCTTAGTTCACCGTTTTTTGCTATTTTCTTCATCACCTGACTTGTGTCAGATGTAGAAGGAGAAGGCCACCATCAGGTGCAGCCTTACATTATAAACAGCCTTTTTGAAAACACTATATCAATATTACAGTACGTACCTATCCATTTCTTTTGTTTGTACAAAAGAATATATACAAAAATAACATATTAAAGTGGGGTTTGTTGACAGATTGTTTGTTGACATGTCCTCAAATCAAGCACCGTTTTAAGAAAATGGCGAAAGAAGGATTTTAGTTAATGGGAAATGCATTAGACAGCCAGACTTGGGAGGCGTATTCTGCAAAATCTGCCGCTTCAAAATCCATGTGAATAGTACAAAATGCACATTTTGTCCGACTGAATTTGAAACTGTCATTAACCCATTTTAACAAATTTTTAATGGAACCTCGTCCCCAGGTGCACGTTCGCATATTTGCACAGGTTTTGCCTACGACTGGAGCACGGCTTTGCCTGGAGACTAGGTTCACTCTCTATGGGCGGTACCACCAAAAATCAAAACAAACCCCCCGAGCCATTTGCTTTAACAGATACCAAGAAAAGTTAGTGACTAAATCATCTCTCCTTCTGTTCTTGACTACTGACGACAACGGTTAGTTAGCGGACAACCGAAAAAAAGGTGATTGACCATTGTCGCTGTCTGAGATGCTACACTGGTTATCATCTTCTTTCCAATTGGCATCAATAAGGGTAGTTATTAAGTACGGAACGGAACGGAACGGAATCGTGGTTGCAAACGGAATGTAAAATACGGACTGGCCCTGAAACTGGAACGAAATAAAGTTGATCTTCATTTCATTTCAAAGGGACAGTGCCGTGCTGTTATGTTGGTTCGTTCTATCATGTTTGTGGGGGGGAGCTCAACTCTGAGGTCTTGCCAATATCTGTGTTGGTGTAGTGCTTTTGTGGGTTCGATTCTGTACTGGCCTTGATGTTTGTTGGGATGGGGTAGGCCTTCCCTACCAGAGTGACCGCCAAGACCCAAGAATCAAATCAACCACTGAAGCAATACACCATCCCAATGGCCAAAAGGAACTCCATATTAACCCCAATACAGACTCGAACCCACCACAAAAGCACTTCCCCAACAAAGTAAACGGCACGACCCAATAATTGAGCTTAATACCAACATAACACAACGAACCCACCATCACAACAGCGCTATTCATAAGATTAGCTCTCTTCGTTCCAGTTTACAGCTCGGTCCGTCTTTTACATTCCGTTTGCAACCAGGATTCCGTTCCGTACTTAATAACTACCCCATCAATAAGGAAGGGTTACATTGTTATTCTTGCAGCAGCACATAAGCACCATCCTCCCACAGCAGGGTTTTTTAGCTCGCTACTCTTCACAACAGCCAGTGAATTTGATGTGGCTGTTCCATACTCCCTAAAAACGCTGCATTCTTATTGGGCAATGCTTTTCTGACCGCCTGATGCTTGCCTGGGACACCCAATTTTAGCAGGGCTTTGTGTGGAGTGTATGAAGAGGATTGAGACCAAAGCCCTGCTGTGGGATGATGATGATAAGCACGGAAAAGCCAAGTTACAAGGATTGACCTGACCGTTATCAAACGCCGGTATCACAGCTCTCGTAGAGAAATGGACTTCCTTAAGACTAGGTCACAAATCCACCGGGCGCCGCACGATTTTCCCCACCCAGCGGCTTGCAGTGGGTTTTAGAGACTGAAACACGGATCGAAGATGAATTATGCCGAAATCGCCCCAATGGATAAGTGGAAATTAGACTGGATCAAACTGGGCACCGTAGAAATCGGCCAAAATGTCTGTTTTTACTCGCCGTACGGGCCCAGGAGTGGATATGTGACTGGGGCTTTACAGTGGAACAATTTTGCAGACCTGCCAATAACACTTAGTCCGGCAACATCTAACTACGACCCAATGGAATGCGGAAGTCGTGTAAAGCCAAGTTCACACTGCAGGCGCCGTGCGACGTGGTGGATTACAGCCTTCTTACCGCAGCGCGTCGCACCGCAAGTATGAACAGCTAGAGGCTTAACAGTGGAAACAATCAGGCGCGAAAAATTTCGCATCGCACCGCGCCTGCAGTGTGAACTAGGCTTAATGTGACAGAGCTTTTTTTTAATCGTGCCTGTGGACCATTTGTGGTGGTTCCTCGATTGTTCGCGCTGTGCACCGGTTATTCAAGAGACGCGTGTGATTAAAAGTCCGTAGAAAACCCAACTATCAATTTCCTGACTTCCGCATTCCATTGGGTCGTAGTTAGATGTTGCCGGACTTAATACCAACCTTTCTCACCATGTGCCTTACACCATTCGGTAGAACCATGTACTTCTTCTTCCGACATCTCGGTCTCGTGACGTGACACAGACAAACCCCCGAATCACGATAGAATATAAACGCAAGTGAGTCAACGGCAAAACAGAGGAAGGCACATGTCAGACTGGACGGCGTATTCGACATGTGGTCATATATAGTCTTATCGAAGCTAGTTACGTTCACATCTTTATATTTTTCGTGAGAGATTTCCCCGGTACTGTAGATGCAGGGAAGCTTGGCGATTCCTCTTGCAGTCGGATTTTCGCAGGTCCACATTGTGATATTTCAGACCTGGGTTGGGGAAAGGGCATGGTCATATGGAATATTAAAGAATCACGGTACATGTATTGCCACTTTTCCCACAGAGCCGGTGCCACCTCGCTACTCTCCAACCCAGGGACTAACTACGCTGTCGGCGAATTGACCCAATTTACGGGTCAATTACCCGTACATTTTGTAATGCATTTTGGAGTTTGTCTTACTGCCGCTAGGTGACTCTCTCTACGTCGGCAGTTGAAATCCAATACCGTGCTCCTTTAATATTCCTCTACACTGATATGTAAGGTAAGTAGAATTATTAATAATATCATAAAGGAATCAACCATAAAGGTTTAACTGCGAACGATGAGCTTACTGAGGGAGACACTTCCTTTGTTGCCACCAGATGTCTCTCACTGCCTGAATTTTGGCTTTACGTAATAGGCACGAGCTTCAACTTTTTTTTGTGGTGAAGAGGTACATGAACCTGCCAACATGATGCTTTGAATTCCATTTCTGACGATAACTGAGCTATTTTCAGCACAATTAGTGTTCCATGTACAAATGTACGTCAGCCTATTCAAATGTACACCGATGACCCTGAACACACATCGTTCGTGGGGTTCTCATTAATTCAGACCTTTTGTATCATAAGATCAACTAGTCGGAATTCAACAAAATTTGCAGTGAATGTGCAGAAGGGTCTTGCCTATCACATGGAAACGTCAGAATGCAAATCTGTTGGGTTTTAAAGGGATATTGTCCANAAATGGTCCATGGACCATGTGCTCACCGGGTTGGACATAATAGTCTAATGACAGAGGGAGGTACATATCAGTTATGAGCAATCTCGGTCAAGTCATTCCCAGGTACATACATGTAGGACTTTGATGATTTTTGGGTTATGCCACCTAGCGGCCATATTGGATGTCCGATCTGGCCGGAACTTCACATGCACATAAAGGTCATCTGCAGGGGGCCACATAGCACATTGGAGCACTTTGGGTCAAGTCGTTCCTGAGTTACAGCACTTTGATGATTTTGGGGTTATGCCACCTGGTGGCCTTGTTTGAAGTCAAATCAGGCCGAAATTTGACGTGCATGTAAAGGTCATCTAGAGGGAGGTAAATATCAAATTTGAGCACTCTGCGTCAAGCCGTTCCTGAGTAATAGCACTTACTTGATTTTCAGGTTACGCCACCTGGCGGCCATACTGGATGTCCAATCAGGCCGAAACTTGGTATTTTTTAAGGTACCCCTCCAATGCATGTTTATGCAAAATATGAAGTCGCTCAGTGAAATAATGACAAACTGGGGCAGGTTCGTCACTTTTGTCGAACTTTGACCTCTGTGACCTTGAAAAGTACGTCAAATCAAAAACCCGTTATATATGTTATGTATCCTTACAAGATACACCTATGATAACAATTTGGAGATGATCTAATCATTAGTTCAGGAGTTATTGCACTTTTTGTTTTTTTGGTTTCCGCCACCTGGTGGCCAAGCTGAGAGTCGAATCGGACCGAAACATGGTGTCGTGGGTCATCTGACCTAGGGGCATATATGTACCAAGTTTCAGATCAATAGCTCCAGCGGTTACGAAACGTGCCCTGCTAACGGACGACGACGACGACGGACGACGACGACAACGACGGCTCACGACGGACGCTCCACCATCGTAATAGCTCACCCCGGTGAGCTAAAAACGACAAATCTCCGAGAGTAAGTTAAATTACCTTTTGGATCGTTTCATATCACATTGCATAAGAATATCCCCAAAAAGTATACATCTGTGACTCGTCAGTGTACGTTTCACATGGATTGGAAGGCGCATTGGAGTACATAAAATATATCATTTTGAAATATTTTATTCACTTTACTCTAACTTCGAGACAGTTTTCTACACACTTTTTACTCTTCACAGGCATCTGATATAATTCCCAAGGGCCAAGCAACCGCATTGACGTTCTTCAACCTATTAG
This sequence comes from Notospermus geniculatus, assembly GCA_002633025.1. NCBI lineage: Eukaryota > Metazoa > Nemertea > Pilidiophora > Heteronemertea > Lineidae > Notospermus > Notospermus geniculatus. Next base: position 626,394 of record NMRB01000094.1, read on the forward strand.
TCTAGGAGCTAACAAAGATTTAATGCAGATCTCAAAATGTAAATGTATTGCCAATACTAGATAGAAACATGGGCCCACTTGATCAGATTAGCATATTCTTATTTGTTTTTATTTGCTGTATGATAAGAAATTTAACAAAGAGCATGTATTCCATTAAAAATGGCTGAAATTCGGAAAAAGACGTAAAACCGTCATTCACGTCATTTCCAACATGATAAAATACGTAAGAATATGTTTTCCAACCTCAGTGGGCCCATGTTTCTATTTATTGGCAATATAGGGTCTCAAGCCACCCGTTAAAAGTTCGCTGTGTATCAGTTTCCAAGCCCCTGTACAAATGCTCTGATTTTGGTCCAATGATAAAGTCAGCACCTAAAATTCAAACAGCTGTATCTTCCAAACGCACCATTTGCGGAACTTAAGAATTGGGTTTTTGTGGTCAGTGGGATAGAAACTTACCCACAAACATAAAAAAGTTTCTTGTACTTGAGAAGTGCATTAAATCTTTTTTACCTCCTGCATTATATCGGCTGAATCGGTTAATGTCGTCCTGGGTACGCTTCATTATTACCCAGGGTAATCCTGGGTAATCCTTTTTGTTACCCAGGATCGTCCTGGGTACAAATAAGGTACCTTAACATTACCCAGTTTTAAAATCCGCACCATAGGATGGAATAGATTGCAAATACGACTGTAAATCGCGGTCTTTAACGCGAGTTGCCATTCTGACAGCTGCTGACAATCACCACGTCAAAATGCACGTGTATAAATTCGTGCCGGGCTAGAATAAGACGGTACCTTACCTCGAGCGCAAGTGGAAAATGGCGCGGATTTCAAACTGGGTAATGTTGAGGTACCTTATTTATACCCAGGATCGTCCTGTGTAACAAAAAGGGTTGCCCAGAATACCCAGGGTAATAATGAGGTGTACCCAGGACGACATTAACCGATTCAGCATTATATCGGTTTAAAGAATAGAAAAGCTGACAGAACCTGCGACTCGTTCAATTCTAGAACCCATTGAAGTCGATAGCAGCTTTGTATTTCCTCCAAATGCTCACTTGTAGCCACCGGTATTTTCTCATTGCTTGCTCTCTGTGCCACTCGGCTGCTTCAGTGATCAATAGTCTGCTATTCGATGCCTTTTGTTCTGTGTGGTAGAAATGTCAAACCTGTTTTCCAATAATCGCTGAGATCACTATTATAATCGGCCAATCTATTGTGGTAATAAAATTGTTTCCTATTGATGTGAACTCATAATGCCTGAAATCAATAATTATTTTTTACATGAATCTTACGACTATCTTACTACTATAATAGGAGAGCCTCGACTTTCTCATGCAAATGAGGGGTCGTGACCAAACAGAACTCACACTGAATTGGGCGGGGAAAGTGGGTCGTGGCCTCCGACGGATTGTACATCATACTAACTACATCTAATTTCGGCCAATTTCCACTGCTTTAGCTAGGCCTATAGAACGGACGATGTAATCCAATGATTTAACCCAAGGAGAAATTTACTCTCGCAATAAAATAGTGGCGCCAAATGGAGTTTAAGGGCGAGCCATCATTGTGAATTTTCATAGTGCTTCAATCCACGCCCCTCTGAAAAAAGCAGTAAAGACACCCCCACTTGACTTTTGTTTGGGTCCATTGTGATCACTGTGCTGTATAGACACAGGAAATGAGCAAAATCCCACGAATTACAAGTTAATTGTATTATGTAATCCAAAACAAAGAAATTCGCCAAACATGAAAAACAGGTACAATTTTCTCAGAGAAGAAGCATGTAAATGACACATTCAGGTAGTGGCAGCAATGCCACAAACCCATAGAACCTGGGGTGGCAAGGACGTCTTGACCAGCATTTCATAGACAGCATACACGCTCAGTACATTAGAAGAGAACCAGGAAGTAAAATCCAGATCCAATATGGCCGCCCTGTTTTTGGAAAATTGGCAGCATTCGTGCAGTTCACTCTTGAGTACTCTATGTCTGTTGAAAATAATACTACCGAAAGGGGTGGACTGGGTAGAAAAAACGACGAACTTTACGACACGCATGTTGTTTGATCTTCAAAGTGTGCCATTTCTTGGGAAAGTGTTCCGACAACTAGTCTTTTGTTTCAACTTCTTAGCTAATTAGTGCGTTCCAAGATACATCTCATTCAATTCCTTTTGACTTATAGACCCCGCAGGTGCCTTCATTTCGGCTTACTGGAGTTTACGCAAAAACGCAATGACAAAAAAAACGCAAAAACCGAGGGAGTAATCATTATTTTCATCGCTATCTTTTCCTGTTCAACCAATGCACCAATTCCATGTAGACCGTCAGTTCTGCCGCGAAGACAAACAGCTGGGCCGCCCAATGCTGTAGCAACCTGTAGGCCTACATCGGCCCACAATATAGTAAACCTAGGTACACGTTATTTCACCCAATTTTACCAAATGGCCCGAAATGCTAGAAAAAATTCTGCATTTAGGTCAGCAAAGCGCACGCGGTCGGAACTTCATACCGAGGGACGTCACCATGGTCACAGTGTGAACGTAGTGCCAGCGGATAGGCCTACATCAGTGCACGTCACAGCGTCATGGATGCATGGGGTGACGTCATGATGATCGCACGTGCGTGCGTAAATACAGAAGTTCCTACTCCACAGCATGCATGGGATAGCATTCACGCATGGAGACAGCCAGGTAGGCCCAAATTTTGATGTAGAAGCGCTGGGTTACACACTAATAGGCCTATGCTTTGTTATCACATTGCACCGGAAAGGTGGCCCGTTAAAAAGAGGTTAGGCCTACCATGGTCAAATACCGCATGCAGTCAACGCTGTGCAGAGTAGAACGCTCTGCTGGTGGCTTCTGGAACCAAAATGGTTCAGCCGGCCTGGCATGCCTGGAGCATAATGCACAACACTATGACTATCGGCCTGACCGACATAGACATTTTGCGATCAAACCTGGCTTGTCTAGCGTTCTATACCAAAAAATAATGGTCATCAGAGCTGTCTAGGATGTGATGAGTGTGTTCATCGAAAATGCGTGAATCCTGGCTGTGTAAATTTAGGTGGTGAGGTTTTTGCGTTTTTGCATTTTGGAAATTTTCGGTCAAGACAAGAATTGCCGGTCTGAGAAGTTACATCAGACCTACCCCAGTTCACATGAACAATGGACAATGTGTCCCCCGTCTTGAAATAAGAAATTCGAGTTCCGGGTCTAAAAAGTGCTTGCGTGCCGTTTTTAAGCAAGACGGGGGGGGGGACACATTGTCCATTGTTCATGTGAACAGAGGAGGGTGTGATGTAACTTCTCAGACCGGCATTTCTGGTCCTGACCGAAAATTTTCAAAATGCCATAATTTTAACAGTTTTAATCACCTGCAATTTGGGGTGGAGTTGTCAAACATCCATATTCTACTACCTGTAAAATTTCAAAGTGATAGGTATAATAGTTTTTGAATTATTCTAGTTTAAAAAGTGTTATCGTTTTTTCTGGGCCACCCGATATGTCGGGTGTCCCCACAAAACGTCCCACTTTTCAAACTTCAATATCTCCTGAGGTAGTCGACCGAATACTGTAAAACTGCACCAAAATAAATCAACAAATAAATCAATAAATATCAACAAATTATTCGAATATCAAATCGTTGATAATAGAAAATGTGTTGCATCCTTAAAGGGAGACTCCACTCATTGAAAACTTCTGAATTTTTACCAATCCATGTAGACTATTGCCATGAGTTGTGATGTCACTAGTGTCAATAGGCTGACGACCTTTGTAGTGAATGAGCTAATACTGTGACTGCCTAGGTCTATTGGTTGTACCTTCATAAATATGCATTGAGCATACATGACATCATGTATGCTATGCAATGGTCCCCTTGGGATCCAATTAAGGGCGAGCCATCATTGTGAATTTTCATAGTGCTTCAATCCAGGCCCCTCTGAGAAAAGCAGTAAAGACACCCCCACTTGACTGTTGTTTGGGTCCAATGTGATCACTGTGTTTTATAGACACAGGAAATGAGCAAAATCCCAAGAATTACAAGTTAATTATATTATGTAATACAAAACAAAGAAATTCGCCAAACATGAAAAACAG
>NMRB01000094.1:643673-656710 GCA_002633025.1 Notospermus geniculatus
ATCTTTCGCCAATGCGCATGCGCAGAAGGCGTGTTTGAGCAATCGGAAACACTCGGCGATTTCCGTTGACAGGCGAGGCCAACGCCGAAAGTGACGTCATCAAAACATTATGGCAGCCAAGTTCGGCGCAATGCAAGATCGCGTCGAAAAAAAGAAATTAAACCTATGTGTTCTGGTCAGATTACAATCAAAATGGTCCAGTCACCTAATGTTTAATATGAACATTACAAATATTTGGTGTTAAAAGCGATTTCCACTGTAGGTTTTCGAGATATTCACAATAAAAGTGCGGCGTGTTTGACTAATTGATATGCAAATTTTCGTTATACACTAGTCCCGTGTGGAATAGGCAGGTTGTATCCGGTCGTAGAATCATAACATCTGTGTTATGTATAACATCTGTGTTATGTTCGGAGACCGGAGTTTTCGGTCTAACTGTGCTCTATCTAAATACATTTGAGCTCTGCCTGCATTTTTTTCGATGTGTGCTGAAATCCAGGTCTTGATTCTTTGAAGAACGACTATCTCCACAGGCAGAATTGAATCCAGAATCTCAGATGTCACGAACATGGCGAAGTGCTGTTTCCACTGCACCACTAGGAGAATGCTGATACAGTATTTTCAGATTTGAGACATCACTCCACCAGATCAGCCCACTCATTACTATGAATATGGTAACCAGGTCGTGCATGAAAGCTCAATGGCCCTGACAGCTTTTGATTGATTGAACTGGACTAAGTCATTAGATCATTTAAATTGAGTGTGTCTGGTCTGACGCATTGAGTAACATGAACTTGGATCTTTTTCACTAATACCAGTACCGGTACAGGGTCCATGTTCCCGAAGCTTTCGTTAGGTTAACGATGTCGTTACGCTATGCATTTTCCCAGTTTTAACGACATCGTTAACCTAACGATGGTTTCGGGAACATGGCTCCAGGTCAGTTTCAAAAGGAATTTCATTCCGAATTTCATATCCCATACTGAAAGAAACCCACACTTTTTGAATCGATCATGTGGATGGATTTCACAGTAATGATTTCATTTTAAGCACGACCAAATCAATACATCCACCACCATTGAAAGTACATGTAATAGGCCGGACAGGGTAAAGGCCTGTTACCTAAGGATGTCTGCAAGGTATCATCAGTAACGCATGACCAGTACAGAGCCGTGATTGGTCGACCTACTGAGACTTGGTGAATAACATACGCCTCGATCAATTCATATAGTGGGCTGGACATTGTCCTACATGGAGTGATGTCTCAAATCTGAAAATACTGTAGCTTCACTAGACGAATTCATGAATTGCACCTCAAGACCTCAAGAGAAGTACCTAAATTAGCTTCTGTGGTGAAATAAGAATATGAAATAGAAATCGGGTTTCTAAGGTGAAAGACATTGCTTCCTACCAGAATCGAACCCACGGACCCTCGCATAAGGCATCAATCGCCAGCACTAAGGGGCAGCACGCCTTAAACCAAAAAATAAGCCTTCTAAATATCCTGGTGAAATGGTGAAATAAGCCTTCTAAATATCCTCTATAAGGCGTCAGAGAAACAAAAAAATACGTGTAGGGCGTAGACAACATGAATAGGGCAGAAGTTCAAATCAAAGGGAGTTCTACACTATGATCCGTTCTCTTCCGTTGTAGGAGCAAGCTCAGTGGGCCTCCGAAGGCGGCGCTGATTACATACTAGGCGAGACATTTATACTTTACGAGGAGGCCAAGATGGCGCTTGATGCAATTCGGAAGTATGGAAAAGGTATATCTGCAATCCGCCATAAAATGACATTTTGCATCCCTCTGTAGGTTGAGGCAGGTCTACTACACCCTTTGCCCCATTATCTCGTTAATGTTACATATTATTAACTATAGGTATATGGACAAGGCCACGAGCATTTATGTTTCATCTCGACTTGGTAGATTACTCCGACGACGGGGGAGGGGGGCCTATGGTACCTATATTAGATGCTAACGCCGAATCGGTTAATGTCGTCCTGGGTATAACAGAACTATACCCAGGTTCAATGTCGTCCTACAAAACTATACCCTGGGTATAGTTCGATCTACAAAAGTATACCCAGTATCGTAGTTTTGAGCCTAGGTACGAGTTAGGAATGGATGGCCGCCATTTTCTTTCTCGCTTCAAATGAGACGGCATTTTGCAATCAACATCTTCAAAACATCAGCAAATATTGTCAGATGTTGTGCTCATCGATACCATGGGTAAACTGTTGACATTTGTCTTAACACAATGGTCCAAAGCTCACACTTTCAAAGAAATGAGCAAACGAAGAGAGCCGATCGGCGCCCCATATGTTTGTTCGGTGTCGTGCGTTCATACATCTGCGAGCCGTTCTGCGAGTACTCTTGCGGGTTTGAGTGACGATAAACGGCACGAAAATTTCTTTGATGCCTGTCGGTAGGCCTACGATAAATTAAAATGGTGCCCGTCGTGTCGGGCGCTAGAGCGATGTTTTTCGACTTGTCNTTTTTTCAAGCTTCGGTTATTACAAAATGCTAGTCTTTCATGATAAATTCCCACCGTCAATTCACTTTTTCAAATAAGTGTTAATTACTGGCACGCAGACAAATCACCACACCATGGAGAATTCACCACGTCACTGGGAACCACTCGCTGTATGTTTTGTATCGAGCGAGCTTGTACTCTATTATGTTGATTAGGTTCCCAGTGACGTGGTGAATGCTCCATGGTGTGGTGATAACTGATTTGTCTGGGTGCCAGTAATTAACAGTTAATTGAAAAAGTGAATTGACGGTGGGAATTTATCATGAAAGACTAGCATTTTGTAATAACCGAAGCTTGAACAAAATTCCCTAGTCCCTTTAAGTTTCCTGCATCACTTCAGGCTCTTGTCTTTCTATGACCCTGGTATTAATTAAATTTGTTGTGATTCATAATTAGTGCACTATTTTTTAATTAGTTGCGTCACGGACGTGACCTGTGCGATGTCACGTCGGTGACACAACTAATTAGCAAATAGTGCACTAATTATGAATCACAATCAACTTAATTCATACCAGGGGCTTGTTGTACTTGACTCGATGGCGCGATGACTCGAAGGCGCGAAGAAGGCCAATTAAATTTCCTGCATAATTGGTGAATGCCTTATTTTAATTCGAGTTCCCCATTTCAGAACACTGGGTTACTATGCAACATTTTAGGAAGGTGAGGAACATGCAGTAGGATCATTGCTCAAAAGGGCTGAAAATTAACGCTATACCTCCTCCCGGGTTTGAAATAGGGAGACAAGACCAATCCCTACAACTTTTCAAAAGGGACCCATAGCAAATTCTCAAGGACTTAGGAGCTGTAGGCCTAGTTCGAGGCTATCCTTCATTTCATGATTTACGTTGAATATCAACCTTAATTCACCTAATGGTAGCTGGCGACACTACGACGGTCCACTTCCGCCGTTGATCCATTCCACTTCTTAGAAATAACGAGCTGAATTTCATTGAATAATTTTGGCGGTCATCGAGTCATCGCGCCATCGAGTCTTCGCGTCATCGTGTCAAGTACAACAAGCCCATACCAGGGGCATAGAAGAACAAGAGCCTGACAAGGGTATTACATCTTTCTGTGGTGCCAACATTTGCAGAAACAGCACTGAATAAGTGAAAAACTGTCACGTCCGTGACCGTGGAATTGCCCATAGTCGGCCACACGGTCTTCGAAAGCAATCGCGCGTGCTTGACTTAGTCTATTCCACATTAGACCCCCCCCCCCATCCAGGCTTAGAATGATATTGTCGGTACAACTTGCAGTCCAAAATTAATATTAAACGTAAAACTTGCTTTTTCAATTCCAGGGCTGCCAGCAGTCATAACACTATCTCCCCTTGCTGGTAGCTACACTGCAGATAAATCGATGACTTTCGTTGAAGCCTGTCGTCGGTTGGAAGAAGATGGGGCAGATGTTGTGGGACTGAACTGCAACCGTGGTCCGAATACCATGTTGCCCCTCATGAAGGAGATTAAAGCAGTGTGCAAGGTTAGAACTTTGATTGTTTTAAATGCAGACAAGGACATTAGACTTGTGGTCAACTTTTGACTGCATTCTGTGATATGCTACCGTCACCTAGCGTCAATCTTAATAACCAAGATACAGCATTACGATACTGTTGACCAAATTTTTATCTCACCCGGTAAGCTTTACTCGTGACCAGTGACGCAACGTCCGTCGTCTCCATCGTCGTTGTCCGTTAGCAGGGCAGTTTCGTAACCATGGGGCTACATACACCAAACTTGGTAAACATCCCAGTGACCGGTGGCCTATCACATGAAAGTTTGGTTCGTTTTTTGCTCAGCTAACCAAAGGTCATTTGAGCTATTATTTTACATATCCAGTCCTCTGCTGCACAGATTTTCTGTAAAATCCTCTGTTATTTCTAACAGTGTACCTTCGGACGTTCATGAATTGATCATGCGGGAATCGCTGTTACGGACACCTTGACTGAACGTATAGGGTGTTTCAAAATCCAGCAGATGTTCATTTTATTTCAAATGAAATTTCAAAATAGAAATATTGCTCCTCGACGGTGCTGGAGGAGGGGGAATGCGTTGTTACACTGGTTCTAAATTTGAAATCCTGCTGACGAGGCGAAATAGAGTGAAATGACTGCGATTAAACTCTGGTAGCTTTATTTAAGAAAAAAACATAAGTTAAATCCATAATACCCATCGCATTACGCCATTGAAGTCAACACAGTCTTAGGCCCGTTTCATGCGTCGCTCTACTCATGTGCCGATTTCAGTTCATGTAATGCAAAATCTATTACGCGAATCGAATTCGGCACACAGGAGTAGAGCGACGTTATTGGCTAATCAGAAACAGTGCTAGTGATTCATTCTCATCCGCCGATTCTTCCCATTTGAAAATCGCAATCCGGCTGCTGATTGGGCAAGAGAAGTGGTCGTGTGATCTCATCATGTCGACGACCATATAATGTCAGTTGGGATTTCTCGACATCCGTCTTCCATACGGATACACAATTCCTGCTCAGTTTTCAGCCTGGAATTCAACTCCAATAAGTTGATGCTGTCCAGTTGATGCTGTCTCAGATCACTTCACCAATCGATTCATTGCCAGATTCAGACATTTTGAAACGCTGCGAGGTGAAATATAATCCATTAATGGAAGCAGCCATCTTATGCCACGTGACCTGCGGCAGCATTACCCACAATGCACTGTATCACAGTGGAAATATCGGTGTAGCCCAGACGTTCACATCACGTAGTTTGCGGAGTGTATTGAACGGTTGGGTGTCCGAGACTATGTGATGACTCAATCACTCAGGGCGGTCTTCTGATTGACTAGCAAGTTAATATCTAGTAAACGATGCACTTTCTACGGTTTCAGGGTCACTTGGCCTGCCTCCCCGTTCCCTACCGCACCGATGACCAACACCCCTCAATGCAGTCACTTCGGGGAATGGATTCAGGTAAAAAAACACACACACGACGGTGTAGGCTACACTCGCGGCCATATGTAGATCCAGTACTTTCAGGTAAAAAAACAAAAGGCGGTGTATATTCACGGTATGTAGATATCTAATAGTTTTTTTTAGCTCATCTGGTGAGCTTTTCTTATGGCCTTTTCTCCTTCGTCCGTCCGTCGTTAACGGGGCGTCACATTTCTTAAAGCTGGCCTATTTCCGTGAGGAGCCGAGGAAGACGGATATCCAATTGTTTCAGTGTGGCGAGCACTACTCGGGTCAGTATAATACGTGTTGTTCTGTATGCGTATACAGGGACATACATGTAGGCCTACGCACAAGGAGAAAAACCAATATTCAGGATAGAATAGAACCTTTTGTAACCCGGGACTGGTTTATAGGTACATTCATTTACACTACACCTGGTTAAATTCGTGTAATGTAAATGCGGCTTTAAGTCGCATTTACATTTCACGAATTAGTCTCGCGTCACCAGCCTCTCTCTCTTACAGGAGAGAGTCTGGTAGCAAAGGCCAAAACTTTCGTTACCGCCAGGTGGCGAGTGTCCAGCTGAGAGCATCCGAATCTGATTGGCCAACGGCTGATTAAACATGGCTGCGCCCGTGAAACGCATGATGAACGAACAAGGAACGAAATAGTCCGAGGGAAATGTTACCTTTTTAACACGTTTTATCGTGGTTTTCACCGAGTGATATGTAGACAGCGATCGAGCCTGGCCGTTTGAGGTGGATCGCTGATGAAATAAAGTGGAATTGTATTGTATCAGGATCGATTTACCGTCTGGCTGAACTTCGACTCCCTGGTCGGAAGTGACCTAATCCATGGCACAAAATGTAAGTCCTATTGTACAATCGGCTTATTCCAGCAATCGATGACCATCGATAGTCGTTCCTTCCGTGCTAAAAAGGTAAATTTTCCCTCAGACTCATTCGTTCATCATGCGTTTCATGGGCGCAGCCATGTTTAATCAGCCGTTGGCCAATCAGATTCGGATGCTCTCAGCTGGACACTCGCCACCTGGCGGTAACGAAAGTTTTGGCCTTTGCTACCAGACTCTCTCCTGTAAGAGAGAGAGGCTGGTGACGCGAGACTATTCACGAATTTAACCCGGTTTAATTTGCTCTGGGTTAGAACCGAGGTAGATTCGCCCCATATCAGGTTACAAACTTCTTAAAGCAATGTGAACGGAACCGGGGTAGAATCGGAGTAGCCTCGGTTATGACAACCATACGCATGCGCTAAACAGTCAGAATGGAGGCGCCAATTTCAGTTGTCCTGCAGCACTGGCGTTTACTCCGGGGCAGACCACGGATGTGTGTTTAGACTACGAAATTACGTCGGGTTAGATCTTAACCCGGGGCGTAGCTCACCAATTTTACTGGGGTAAACTACACCGGTGTAAGACATTTCTTGATCCGGAGCAAATTTATGTGCGCGTTTACACTTGTCACTTACACCGGGTTAATTTGCAACCGGTGCGGCCCTGGGTTAAATTCGTGCAATGTAAATGCCGCGTAAAAGTGTATCGGAGATGCAGATTCAATGGTACACTCCGACACCAAAGGGGCGGCACCAGTCAACATGCCATTCCCAGAGAGTAAAGTTGTGTTGTGGAATCATTTTCTTTGAATCCATGGCAATCCATGCACACCGAAATGTTTAGTGTACACAAAACCAGCCATGGGCGCAGCCATCTTTGATGCAATGCATTATGCCCATGAGTAGCCAGGACTCTGTATAAGAATGCGACAAAATTGTCAGATATTTCCTAAAATCTCTCGCTCGTGGTGGTGTTATGGGCATCCGGGCGTGCCACAAACATGCCAATAATCATGTGAGCCAAGCAGTGGATTGGGGTGGATCCTAATCAACACGTCATAGCAACACGCTGCGCGAGGTGGGTTTGGACATGAGAAACTGATTCTACCTTTGAATGCCGGCCCTAGCCGACCAACTAATGGGCATGCGCAATACCTACTGCGCATGCGCAGCTTAGTACACATTGCTACTATGCAAAACATTTCGGTGTGCCATGCATCCAAGGGCACTGCAGTTTTATAAAGGAGATATTGCAGTTTAATTTTTTTTTAATTTTACCATTGAGTCCGTGATACTGCAGAGCTGGATTTGTATTTTTGTACTGGACTTTATTCCAAACTCAAGGTGAATATTAAGGTGAAACTCATCACGGTTTTTTTCGTACGCGATTTTACTCATGCATAACTAATCGTGTTGACTATTGCAGTTGTTTCGGCAAATAGAAGGGGTGACAGCTTATTTTGTAATCACCCGTCACCCCTTCCATTTACCAGATGAACTGCGAATACGACAAGTATCATTAGTTATGCATCAACAACTTCGCGTACGAATAAAATAATTTTGTGTTTGAATCACCAGCGTGCTCATATATCATCTCTTTATCTTATCATACCCTTTATTTTAGGACATGAAACAGAACGGGTGTCTAAGGTGAAAGAACCCTTTATTTGGACACAGGTTTATTGTATTGAGTCTAAAACTGCAGGAGATATGAGGAACCGGAGGAACTAACGTCACGACACGGCGCTGTGAGCAGTGCGACCGAAGTTTCTTTTTTCTAACGTTATTTCCATTTATTTCTGGCATGAAAATCACCCTTTCGTTTCGGTCACCTGGCATTAAAATTTACACCATCTTGTAGCAGATGAAAATGTCTGCAATTTTGCAATGCTTTTTTCCTTAAAATGAAGACATAGATGACGATTTCGGCAACGTCTTTATCTCATTTTTTCTGTAGAAAATGTACAGCGGATTTTTCATGACGTAACGTCAACACTTAAAACGACGTCAATGACGTCGTTTCGGTCGCACTGCTCGCAGCGCCGACCTGTCGGGATTTCCGGCACGCGGGTTCCTCATTGAAGTGTGAAAAGTAATCCGATAATTGATACCAGGGGCCTGTTTCATAAAGTGACTTGCAGCTGATAATATCATTAACTTCAATGCATTTCCCATTTAGTTAAAGGTACCATTTACATTACGTTTTTCCACTCCTTTACTCCCGAAATGTCGGAACCCCTACCTTCCTTTGATGTCTGGGGGTGATTCCAAACATCCTTATGTTGTGTAATTAACTACATGTACTCAAGTGTTATAATCCCCCTTAGTGGTTCTCTGTCTGACGAACAGAAAAGCCTTAAGGAGTTATCTGAATGAATGTTTGCAATGGTATTCCTAGGATTTGGTACATCGAATTTAGTGTCTGAATTCCTAAATTCGACCTTAATATAAGCATTTTAGACCAAAAACGTTTCACTTAAAACAGGCAATTCGGCTTTTCCCAGAAATGCGCACCCTCCAACATACAATGATCTCTATTCATGGTACTCTGTGTACAGTAGCTAAATCACTATGTCAACACTGAGCTCAGTGGGGGTAAAAGCTGTTCACTGGAAGATCGTCACAGCTTAACCACCCCCAATTAATCCTATTTGTTGGTCAATAAACACTCATTGTTGAAGTGCTGATTATTTCTGCCAGCCAGAGTAAAGGGGTCCAGAAACCTAATGTACCTTAAAGTCACTTTTTGAAATAGGCCCCAGGTTATAACAATCTGCCTACTTTTGTTCATGAGTTGTTTGCTAAAGTCAAGTTTTCACGTGGCAGAGTAGCCGCTTTATTTAAAGATAATATATCGCGACTGCATTGTTTACATTTAATGTTTGTAAACATGGATGTTTACATTATGTTATTTTGGACTTTTGGGACATGCCATCCCACCAAATTGAATATTTTCAGTATCAAGAGAATTTCTAGAGGGGCATGCCACCAACAAATTACTCATAAGACAAAGAAAGACTGGACATAAACAAACAAAATGTAAACAAACAATGATTTTCGTGGCCCGCGAAAATATCCGTGATACATTATCTTTAAAATACGTTGTATGCACAGAGAGTACATAGATACATACAATTTCAAAGTCAAAGGGTCGTATTCTAGAAGCTTCCTTAACTCTAAGGTTTACCTTTAGCTATTGTTTGCAGGGCAGAATACAAAAGCTTAAAGTGGACCTTAGAGTTAAGGAGGCTTCTAGAATACGGCCCAAAACTTTCTAGCTGCAGTTATTTATGACATATATGCAAAATCCCATTTTCCAAGATGGCTTCCAAATGGGCCATTTTGATGGACACACAGAGGGTACCAAGAACCATAATCACAACGAGTTAGAAAATTCTAGGTCAATAGCCATGAAAGCAGCCATCAAATGGCGAAATTTAGAACTTTGATCTCTTGACCTTGAAAATGCAGTTCAAATCAAAATCAGGAGTTATTGCAGTTTTTGTGTTTTCCGTATTTGCCACCTGGTAGCCAAGCCAAGAATCAGACCGGGCCCAAATCTCTTGTGAGTTACTCTCACCTAGGAGTACATGTGAGCAGGGTTCATGTCAGTAGTTGCAGTGATTACAAAACGTGCCCTCCTAAAGCATGGCGCACACGGGCGACTAAAATGGGGGCGACTACAGATGCGACTACTACGCCGCATGCGATAATTACCTTTGAGGTCGATCAGTGATGTCATCCGCGACATCACCGATCTTCCAATGAAGCATTTGTCGCAAACGAGTCAACAAAAACTAAAACAACTAAAAATATGTTCAGTCGTTGCTGTGGTCGCCAGGCCGGTCGCCTAGAAAATCGCTCGAAAGATTGCCCGTGTGCGACGACGGACACCCCGTGATCGCTATACTTACGAGGTGAGCTAGATAAACGTTGTTCAGGAACTTCTTGACTGTGACCTGGTTGGCTTGTACAAACAAATGACTATTGACTGTCACACCATTAATATTGGGTCGTATTTTAGAACGTTCCTTAAAGGGACTAGGAAATTTTGTTCAAAAATGCTAGTCTTTCATGATAAATTCCCACGGGTCAATTCACTTTTTCAATTAAGTGTTAATTACTGGCACGCAGGCAAATCAGTCATCACCACACCATGGAGAATTCACCACGTCACTGGGAACCTCTCGCTGTATGTTTTGTATGGAGCGAGCTTGTCATGTATTATGTTGATTAGGTTCCCAGTGACGTGGTGAATGCTCCATGGTGTGGTGATAACTGATTTGTCTGGCTGCCAGTAATTAACAGATAATTGAAAAAGTGAATTGACGGTGGGAATTTATCATGAAAGACTAGCATTTTGTAATAACCGAAGCTTGAAAAAATTTTCCTAGTCCCTTTAACGTTAAGGTTGACCTTAAAGCCAGACACTATAGACAGATGGGTTATAATCGACGAGCATAGTCTCGGTCACCCAGCCGCTGTTTCGAATCTGGGGAACCGTAGCAGTACTGTGTGGCTGGCTGCGCAAGACTACACACAGCATTGGGGATTCCCAAAACCTCGATGCAGGATAATGCTATGATATGTGGTTCTATGGTTCTATACACTACGCACGCCTGTAAATGAGGTTGCACTATATTTCGGCCGAACTGGGGAGTGAGTCGCGGTGCATAGTGTGCGGCTTTAAGTCTATTGTAAAACCATCGAGAACAATAGATTTAAAGTCCCAGCTTCATCCCACGTCCAACAGCATCAATTACTTGATGCAACTGGTTCAACAATGAACAAAAATGTCAACCGGCTGATGGTTTGTTTGAAATTCCTACCGACTTCATAAAAAAGCAGACTTTTTGAGGGTCCCAGGAGTGCCCGCCCGAACAAAAAAATGACTGAGAGTGAAGTGGATCCCAAACAGGAAGTGACGTAAACTCAGGAAAAATGGCCGACTCGCAGGGTATTTCGGGAAATACACCTGCTGCAGAGGTGCAGCGAAATGAGCCGTGCATGCTCCAATGACGTTACCGTACGTCAAACAATGGTGTGGCGTACTTCACACGAGTCACGTCACGGTCGGCTCACACCTCTGCGTCCTGTGTACTCCAGCACTACTCACTTGTGACGACGTCGTCGTCAGGGCGGCCATGGCAGTGTTGCAGCCGGGCTGCTTCCTTCTACAGCAGGCCTTTTGGACGATTCGCTTTGTTTTCACCCGGGTTTTCAATTCAATCCAGCTGCTATCGTTCAATAACTTACAGACGTAGGTGACTTTTTGAATTTTCATACGCTCAGTGGTTAGTACGCCCCACTGAAACTTTGAATCGCGTGCGAAATGGCGACGATGAGACCTTAGCCCGATGTTGGCCGATTGGTTCCGAATTCCTGAGTTGACGTCATCATTATGAAGATTACCGGACGTTTCCGATCTCATTCTGTGCCTTTTGTGTTTTAGGGACACAAAACTTCATTGCACTTTCTTTAATCAACGAAGTCATTTTGGTCGAAAATGCACATTTTATCCAAAGTATGTGATCATTATGAACTAAATGAAGAGTGCCTGGGCGGGGGATGAAGCTGGGACTTCAAGGTGGACCTTAGTGTTAAGGAACGATCTAAAATACGGCCCATTGACTTTTTCAGGTTCTAGAGCATTTCCGTATGATATAGATGAGTGGTTTGTCGGAAGGACAGGAATCGAAAAGTTTACCAAAGAATGCATGGATCTTGGCATCCATTATCTCGGCCTATGCTGCGGAAATTCGGCCCACACTTTACGTACCATGGCGGAGACAGTCGGAAAGACGCCACCTGGCAGTCGGTATTCACCCCAGATGCATCTGCATACCCTTTTCGGAGACAAAACTGCGGGCATGTTAGGCTCGTTCAACTTGTCTATTGACCATCTGTTTGATGTTTCTCTGGCAAAAAACTAAGAGTGAAGGATTGGTCTTGATAGAAGCTGGGTCTGACACAATCAACCAATTATTTTAACAATGTCCTACACCAACCGCGAATAACAATAATATTACATCTACGTACCTTCGTCGGTCGGTCGACACCTGTTAGTATTATCTCAGTGAATATTTCAATGAACCGGTAGGCCAACAAAACAAATCTCAATTGGCTATATATATTTGTGTATATATCGAGTGGCCCCCACAAAACTGGACTAAATTCAAATTCCAATAACGTCACAAGTTTGGTAGGCTCTTCAATGAAATTTTGCACACTTTAAAAGATGGCCATTACCTATAATTCCCGCAAATTTCATTATGTTACGCAGTCCGGTTTTGCTACAATGAATAAAATTCCAATGCATGTCTAAAAATGACATGCCGCTTTCAAATTTGTACAAAAAACTGGAACACTCTTAACTGCTCATATTATAACTTCAACAAGAGGCCCATGGGCCTTGCGCTCAGCTGACTATGACCTGCCAACACAAGAGGCTGAAAGAGGGGAAACGAGATACAAGCAAGAATAGTACGTGTGCCTTTCTAATGGTTAGCAAGCAAAGCGCTCCTCGGAAACCAGTTCAGTGGAAAGGAGTTAATATCACTTGGTGAATCGAAAAAAGATATCTTATCAGACCACTTGGGTAGGAAGGGGTTAATATTTCTTGGTGAATCGAGGTAGATGTCGTATTACACCCATTGGGTGGGAAGGGGTTAATATCATTTCATCACTCGAAAAAGATATCAGACCACTTGGGTAGAAAGGGGTTAATATCACTTA
>NMRB01000094.1:660813-676165 GCA_002633025.1 Notospermus geniculatus
ATAAAAATTCGAGCAGGTTCCTCATAACATGATGATGTTCACAATCAGTCATGTCAGACTCAGAGGTAACTCGCAGTGCACGAAAACCAATCACTTGAAAACCCCCAACAAAAGTGAACTTAAATTACAAACTCCAGCGAGACAGCAAATCTCTCTGCCGTCAAACAAGTATCGTATTCACATCGACTAGCCAAGCCTTTGATCCTGCCAATATCGAGCTGCAGATAACAAGTCAGGATTTCTCGGAGGGATTTATGAAAACAGAAAAAAGTAATCATTATAATTGCAACGTGAGATCCCAATATGTTGCACGATTTTCATAAAGAGACAGTAACCCAAAGACAGTAATTAGTAATCATAACATTTTGTGTTTACTTTTTTTTTCAAGGAATCGTATACTTACCACTGTGTCTAAAAAATTCGTGGCTCGTTGTAATTCTGGCTTTGTTCTACAAAACTCACGAAAAAGCTGCCTTCCTATGGGCTGTTGCTCCAGTATAAATTTATACGATAAATCTGAAACGACAATAAACAAGGAAAGAAATGTTAGAATGATGTTTATGCACAGAAGAGATAACATGAAAATTTTCAGATAGTTGGCAGGATTGGGAATCCTGGCATAGAAAATGGCTGCGAGATTCCAATTCTCGGTTTGTTGTATAAACTGAAAGACAAAAAAAACTTGAAACTGTCTTTCTGACTCATAGCCAAGTGTCAAAAACAACCTTGACAATTGGGGGGGTTCATCAAAGTGTGGAGACTGTTATTGCAACCGGACACTCCTGCCGGAAGGTCACTTTTCTTTACACACCACACAGCAAACGAAAGAACCGGTATAAACATTGGTATCAATCTGCAAGGCATTGGAAGAACTCCCCACAGGAAATCCTTCAAATTGACCCGAAAAAACTACCAACACTCCAAGGTATTTCTTTACCTGGATATTTTTTTAGAAATTTTCTCAACGGGAACGTATTAGTTCTATGTTTTTTTCACATAGTGCCAATAAGAAAGCAGCCAAGCTTGAAACATTTGGTTATTTTTAAGAGGAAAACCACAGACAAATCAATAAATTAATCATACCCCACAGCATATTGGAAGGTTACATGGAGAGATTGTAAGACCATCCTTGAGGCCTTCAACATTATTGCCTTACACCCGTAGTAACAACAGAATGCTCCACGAAGTGTGTGTTTGTGGATCTCTCCAAGCCATGAACCTTCCAACTGGAGATCCTCTGGAAGAGTTCAAGCCCATGAGGCATTCAAATTGCACCTCTCCCCTCATTGAACCGAGCAATGTGAGCATCCAATGTCCATGCATGAAGCCTTCCCATCAGATGCCCACAGGTCGACATCGCGTCCTGAAGGAACTCGCGGCAACTAGCTTTCCGGCGATGGAAGCAACTCGGAGTGACTGATCAGTTGCCGATTTTGTCAACCTGAGCACGCTTGCGTCTCCGAGCAACTGCCGGATGCATCAAGAGCGTGCTGTTCGAGGTATAACTGCCAGTTGCTCAGAGTTCCTCTCAATTGCTGAAATGTCGACCTGTGCGTGGTGTTTTTCTTATCTGCGACGGATCCGTCGAGTTGCTTCAAGACGCAATGTCGACCTGTGGCCACCTTTCCAACTCCATCCTAAAGGCTGGCGATTGCCAAATTCTTGCCTACTTTTCCTGCAGCAACTGTCATTGCATTACCTTCTTTGCAGCCCAGGAATTGAGGACCCCTTTTCTCAGGAACCTTTACAACAAATTTCTAAGCAAAGGCACTCTATTATAAACGCAACACTGTAGCTACAGAACGGACCAAGGTCATGACAGACACTGACATGGTAGTCGTGGAAAAAAAATCCTTTCACTTTGAGCATGAATAGACAGCAGTTTCTCTGCCATTTCTTCAGATAAGACGCTGTGTGATTTTTTTTCCTACAATGCTACAACCGTGCAAGTGATCCACCTCAACTCCCACAACAATATGCTTCTTTGTGATACTAGGCAATACCCGTTTAGTGGCGGAACTGCTAAATTCATGCGTCATTAGGAGCGCTTGGTGGAGGTAATAGTGAGGTTAAGATCTGGTGCGACTCCCACTCCCGTTCCGACTCCGACGGGCCAAATGTTAGGATTTTTCAAGTCCATGAGTCGGAGATGANAATATCTCCCCAGCCCTTCCATTTCCCTACAAATCTGCATTTGCTAATAAATACTTATAACCACAGATCCCTGTCAGCTGCCCTGCATTCAGAGAGACTTTTCACTAAAGTCTCTCTGAATGCAGGGCAGCTGACTACCATCCACATTCCCCTCCCAGTCACCAAAAATATCAACACCACAACTAACGTTCAAGACTACTGGATTAGTGAAAAGTGACTTAAGCTGAGCTGCATGAACAAAAAGCCCCCACGCGACGAGCAAGAGAAATGCTAACGCCCTGCAAACACCTCAAACGAAGGCTCAGAACATGATAGACCCAACGATCCCAGGAGGGCGCCACCTTATTTGTCTTCGAGCTGTCAAGGTGTCGACATCCCCTGGTGTGCTCCTGATGAACACTTTTTTTGGAAAGAAAAACGTTCGACCCAGCTGGGAATCGAACCCACGCTCTGTTATCTTTGCTCCACCGTCTCCCCATTGTGCCACCGAACTTGTTGGTTTCCTGTGTTTTCTCTCACTAGGCAATACCCGTTCGGTGGGGATGGCGTCATTTCGTCATATGACGTTGCCGACGTCAACGATTATGCAACAAAAATCGTGATGAAGTCGTGATGTCAAAAGGCGTAAACACCATTGTTATTTTCATTATCCCCATTTTATTCATACGCATTGAAGTACACACTACTTGTGAAGTAAATGCGTCATAGGAAATAGTACATACTTTTAGGAGAAGGTAGGTTAGCACTTAGTAAAAGATCTTGCTTCAGTTTTATTCATGATATGAACGGTGCTAAATACTTCGATTTTCACGTAAAAGTTTCTTACTGCTTGATTTTTATTCATACGGCCCAATATCCTCATTTCGGCTGACTGGAGGACACATGTGAGCAGTGAGGTAAGCGATGGAATTATCACCCACCTCACTTTCGTTGGCTGGAGGACACTTGTGAGGTAAGCGATGGAATTATCACCCACCTCACTTTCGTTGACTGGAGGACACTTGTGAGGTTAGCGATGGAATCATCACCCACCTCACTTTCGTTGACTGGAGGACACTTGTGAGGTTAGCGATGGAATTATCACCCACCTCACTTTCGTTGGCTGGAGGACACTTGTGAGGTTAGCGATGGAATTATCACCCACCTCACTTTCGTTGACTGGAGGACACTTGTGAGGTTAGCGATGGAATCATCACCCACCTCACTTTCGTTGGCTGAAGCGGAGGACACTTGTGAGGTTAGCGATGGAATCATCACCCACCTCACTTTCGTTGGCTGGAGGACACTTGTGAGGTTAGCGATGGAATCATCACCCACCTCACTTTCGTTGGCTGAAGTGGAGGACACTTGTGAGGTTAGCGATGGAATCATCACCCACCTCACTTTCGCTGTGTGGAGGAGACTTGTGAGGTAAGAGATGGAAATTATCCCCCAATGCCATAGTGAAATTAGCAGAGAAGCTATGATAAGATTTCTGGATACACCACGTTGTCCGTGTAAATCCCTCTCCTCGTCCCAAACTTTCCGTTTCTGTGAACAATTCTGATGTTGTCCTTGCTCCTTACACGACTCATGGCGACATACAGCTGGCCGTGGGTGAAGAAATCCTGGCATTGATAGATGCCGATTTTGGCCAGTGTCTGTCCTTGTGCCTTACTTTCGTTGGCTGGAGGAGACTTGTGAGGTTAGCGATGGAATTATCACCTGCCTCATTTTCGCTGACTGGCGGAGACTTGTGAGGTAAGAGATGGAAATTATCCCCCAATGCCATAATGAAATAGCAGAGAAGCTATGATAAGATTTCTGGATACACCACGTTGTCCGTGTAAATCCCTCTCCTCGTCCCAAACTTTCCGTTTCTGTGAACAATTCTAATGTTGTCCTTGCTCCTTACACGACTCATGGCGACATACAGCTGGCCGTGGGTGAAGAAATCCTGGCATTGATAGATGCCAATTTTGGCCAGTGTCTGTCCTTGTGCCTTGTTACTGGACATGCCGAAGCACAGTTTGATGGGGAACTGCCTCCTCTCCATGTTGAATGGAAATATGTCGTCCGAAGGTCGAATCGGAATCCTTGGGATGAAGATGGACTTCCCACAATGGGTGCCAGTGGCAACTGTCGCCTCGATCACGTGGTCATGCATACTTGTGATGGTGTATCGAGTGCCGTTACAATGACCATTGGCTGGATCTAGGTTACGTAGGAGAAGTACTGGGCAGCCTTTTTTCAGTTTGAGTTTGTGTGGTGCCATGCCGGAGGGACAGAGGGTGTTGAGAAATTCGATGGGATACTGATGAGCATTTTCCTCCTCCAAGAGTCTGTCTGAGCTCTTGTATGTTCTCTCCTCTCCTGGAAACCTTGACATCATCAGTTCGTTGACATCTTCAGCCTCTTTGTTCGTTGGACACAGTATCGCCCTCGAGCAGAGCCACTCCGAACTGATGTCCCTCTCTGGCAATGTTCCCCACACAAAGTCACATAGTCCTTCCAGAGTATTGTCCTCCATGGTGTACTCTTCAGGAACTTTTATCTTGTACTGCCCAAGATGCCGTTCGATGGGATATCTTCCTTCTCCTATCTGCAACAGTTCATCGGCGAAGCTTGCAGCACCATCTTCATTCACCCTCATGTTTTGAGTGAGTCGAACAACATGAACTTTCTCCCACAGTGGACTGCTTTTAAGACACGCATCAATGATGTCTGCGCGATTGCCGCGTCTAACCACAGGGAGAATCTGACGCCAGTCCCCAGAGAATAAGACAGTGACGCCTCCAAACGTCGTCTCAGACTCTCTGATATCTCGGAATGTCCGTTCGACAGTTTCGTATACGGTCCTATGTGCCATGGTAACTTCGTCTATAACCAACAGCTTACAGCGGCGAATGAGTTCAGCTGTTGCGTCACGCTTGCTGATGTTGCACATTGAATATTCATCAAGTGAGGTTACTGGCACTTTACAACGTGAATGCAATGTCCTCCCGTTCATCAGTAACGTAGCAGCAATTCCACTTGTAGCTGTGGCCAAGGCAACATGGCCCTTTGATCTGACATCAGCTAGGATTGTGGAGAGAACGAATGTTTTTCCAGTTCCACCCGCTGCATCTAACGCGACCATGATGCCCTTGTTGTGTTCAACAGAGTCTATGACAGTGTCGAATGCCTCTTGTTGTTCCTGATTCAGGCGAGGTCCATTTTGACGTACAGTGTCAGCCAATGCATTCAAGTTGTAATCTGTCTCCTCCCTTATGACCTGCGGTTCTGATCTGCCGGCAAATGCTGGATCCGGGGAAGGGAGACCAAACTGCTCCAGGCTCTGATCAAGTCTGCCAAGGTGGTCCTGTAACTCTAACAGTACTTCATTGATGATCTGTTCTGATGGTTCTGCGACATCATCCCGGTGAAGAAGGTCCTCAGTGAGAAGATTGAGATGTCGATGGAAAAATGCCAAACAGTCAGCTGGACGGATCCAAAGCAGTATCGTCGCGAAGGCATGGCGTAGGCTAGATCCAAATGTCACAGAGGCCGTCTCTTCCATGACCCTGTCAATTTCCTCGTCGTCCTGCAGTAGACCAAGTTTGAGACATGCAGCTTGAAAGGTTGGCTGTTCCTCTCCGTCTATAGTCCGCAAATCTGCAAAGCTTGTTGCACCTGCTTTATGATACAGCAGCATTCTGAGGAAGTAGAGCTCTGACTGATGGGGATTCAGATTGATGACTGGAATTCTCCCAACTGTATCAGATAGTCTCCGATCACCTGATGAGGTTCTGCACATGTTCTTCTTACGTTTCTTCCATTTCTTTCCGCTGGTATCCCACGTGTAGTGTTGATAGATGTCAGGATAAAGAATGTGGTGCGCTTCGTCAGTCTCTCGATTTAAATCGAAGTAGGCTGTTAATTTGGTCTTTGGCGGAGATCTGTTCGCGACAGCTTGGGCATCTTGCGGGTCGAACAGCACAACTTGCTCGTCTTGTAGATGCAAGGGTAGCTTTTCGACAGACGGGTATTTGCTGCAGATGTTAAATTCGAACAGTCTCCAATACGCCTCGGAGGCACTGATGTACCGCGCATTCACGTATCTTTCCACCTCATCATTCGTGATATCCCTCTCTTGTCCATTGGCCAGTCTCACGACGACTCTGTCAGATCCCTTGTGCGTGTACTTGTAAATGTACTTGACCGACTCAACACTGGTGACAACCTCCACGTTGATGTGGGCATTAAACTTCAGGCTGAGATACGGATTGTATGGCACGATCCAACGGTTGTCGATTGTAAATGGTGCTCCTTTTACGGTGATGTTTTCCGTCCGGCCTCCATCTTCTGGTGCTCTCCTCCTGTAATTTGGATATCCGTTATGGTTGATGGTTGTTGATTTAGTGAAGGTCTTTGGGAAGCCTTTACTGCAAAGTTTCACGCCTCCTTTCATCTCCATGCAGGGACTTGACAGGTTGATATTACCGCAGGGTCCATGGCACATGTGCTTGGTGATGATCGCGTGCAGCTTGGGATTCACCTGACGGTCGGGGATTTCAGCAGAGACCACTCTGTCAATGTCTTCAGAATTTCTGGGTTTGTCCTCCGGCGCCATTATGCACAGTATATGGGCATGTGGCAGTCCCCTTTTCTGGTCTTCTTTCATAGAGGTGTATGCTAAAACCTTTCCCAAGGCTTGCCTGTCCACCAGTTCCTTCAGCAGTTCTTTGTGCTTGATGTTGAATACCCTGGCAGTAATGTCTGGACGGTCTGCAGGACTTTCTCCTTCAAACAGAGAATTTCGAATCTCTGGCCAGTTAGGGTTGGTTGTCATTGTAATAAAGTAATCTGGCTTCCCGTACTTTCTTACCAAGGCCATGGCATCCTGGAATGATTCAGCATACCATCTTGGAGAACCATAAACCGAGGGAGGGAGAATGACTTTCTTTCCAGCATTCACTTCGTCTTCCGCATCCACAGCATCAAGGAGACACCTATATTTGTCTGCTCTGATCTCTTTCTGGTTCTCCTTTACCCATCGCAATCTCTGCGACTCTGCCTTCGCGAAAGCATCAGTTGCATACTGCTGTGTCAATCGGCGTGATTTCAGGAGCATATTGTCTTCATTCTCCCTCACCTGCAGCCTGTACCGATAAAACTCTGTGGGAGATATTCGCCTTGCCGATGCTGATGTCTTTCGCAGATCCGTGTGGTATCCATCTTCACCATATGGGAAGAGCAACACGTAATGCAGCGGGTCGTAACTGCGGTGAATTTCGTGGATGCTCTGCATCTCTCCGCCAACCGTTTGCATGACGACATCCAGGTGTTCTGTTCGTTCCCCAGGCATGATAACTGCCACTTCACTGCCAGTGGGTAGATTGTACCTCCTTGCGTGTTCTCCAGCCGGTTTTTTCTTTGATTCAATGACAATCTGGTAATCTGGGTTTTCTCTGCAGATTTCAGAAGCATACTTAAATGATGTTACATAGGGATTAACCTCTTTTAAACAGTCCTGCAGCTGGGCAAGAATGCCTCTGTTCAGGTGGTCATTGTACCTCAGCCTGTTTTCCAGTTCATTTTCAGTGTCCGAGAAGTATATTTGAGCAAACTTTGGGTGCTCACCGTCCACTGGTCTCAACGAACCAATTCTATGGAAGACCTTCCCTTGAATCTTGAACGTGGGATTCCAGTTCGGCAGTATCATTTCATCACACCCAATGGAAGCTAAAGCTAACGCATTGTTGTACGATCTAATGTTGCGAAGGAAGTTGTTGTCCCCATAGAGCTTCATGATGGTATCGGGAAGCACTGACTGTTGTGGCAATCTTATCTGCCCATTTTCGCAGCAGAACCCCTTCCTTTCCTGCTTCCACCTCCATGCGTGGCAGTGTGAGCAGACGTTTTCCGCCTCGTAAAGGTTTGGAAGCTGGTGCTGTGCCAAGGACTCTGGGTAATCTGCTTCATCGAAATGCTCCACGCCCTTGATTATCCCAAGTCTGCATTTGTTCTTTATGGCTTGGATGGTTCTTGTTCTGCGTATTTCAGCCTGTCGCTGCCTCTGTATTTGTAATCTGTAAGTACGGGAAAAATGTACGCTACATCATTTATTTGAGGACGTTTTTTCCTATATCCGCTGTGAGGAAATTGCAGGCTAATAATTCAGGCTATATGTTATTAAGAAGATAGAAATGGCTTGCTGATGCCCGTTGACCTCCAAACTTGAAGACGTCCTCCAGCACATACCTGTTTGCTGTGTCCTCCGGAGCCTCATTGTTTCTCAGAGCAGCCTGGCGCTCATTTTGTTCTCTCAACCTGTAATATCAAAATGGAAGTTGGTAAGACCTTGAAGAAAGCGTAGGCCTATTGCAAAGAATAATGACCTGAGATGTGGAAATATTACACAGACCTGTTTGCTGTGTCCTCCGGGGTCTCATTGTTTCTCAGAGCAGCCTGGCGCTCATTTTGTTCTCTCAACCTGTAATATCAAAATGGAAGTTGGTAAGACCTTGAAGAAAGCGTAGGCCTATTGCAAAGAATAATGACTTGAGATGTAGAAATGTTACACAGACCTGTTTGCTGTGTCCTCCGGAGCCTCATCGTTTCTCAGAGCAGCTTGGCGCTCATTTTGTTCTCTCAACCTGTAATATCAAAATGAAAGTTGGTAAGACCTTGAAGAAAGCGTAGGCCTATTGCAAAGAATAATGACCTGAGATGTGGAAATGTTACACAGACCTGTTTGCTGTGTCCTCCGGAGCCTCATCGTTTCTCAGAGCAGCTTGGCGCTCATTTTGTTCTCTCAACCTGTAATACCAAAATGAAAGTTGGTAAGACCTTGAAGAAAGCGTTGGCCTATTGCAAAGAATAATGACCTGAGATGTGGAAATGTTACACAGACCTGCTTGCTGTGTCCTCCGGGGCCTCATTGTTTCTCAGAGCAGCCTGGCGCTCATTTTGTTCTCTCAACCTGTAATATCAAAATGAAAGTTGGTTAGACCTTGCAAAGACTAACGACATTCAGATGTGAGAAACTATTCCCTACCTGTTCGCCCTGTCATCAGGGGTTTCGCTGTTCCTGAGAGCAGCCTGGCGGTCTCTTTTTTCTCTCAACCTGGAAATGAAATGACATTTTGTTATTTTCATAAGAGCGGTCAGAGATCGCTTCGTAGTATCCCTATATATACACTACCGCAAAACTGCACCATGCGTCACCAGCTATGCAGTAATGAAAAGTGCCTGATACACGCTTCAGATTATCCAACAGGTCAAAAAGAGATATGAAGTAGTCGTTTGCTGTTTTAATCATGCTTGCTGAGGTAGGCCTACGCCTGCTCTTGATTTCTTACCGATCTTGACGTTCCTCGCTAGTTTCCTCTGCCCTCGCTATTCTCATTCTTTTGCCATCCCTCGTTGCACGGGAAAGGCTTCTTTTTCTCTTTGGTGGAGGAGGCATCTAAAGAGAAAACGACGACGCTCAATATCATAATGTCGGATGGAAAAAATAAAAATGTTGCCTGTGGTGTGGCCCTTTTGTCACTGAGGAGCAGCGTGCACTCAGCAGGCTCACGATATCATCATTATATAGGCCTAGGCCCACACTTGGCCATGGTGGAGCGTGCACTCGTTAGCTCGGCCTATGTATGATTGATGAATGATTGATCACAATGATGTAGGCCTAGGCCTAGCAAATGATGGCCTGTAGCCATAGGCCTACCCTGGCCACCGGGGACAACGGTGTCATTGGTTGGACCATTTTGGTCATGTTTGTTGGTGCTGTCACATTGGCGCACGTCGTCATGACGTAGAATATAATAGAAAAAAGGAAGTGGCTATTTTTACGACGATCCTTATTTTTACGACGATGCTTTTTTGGGAGTTTTTAGGGATTTAGGATTAGGGATTAGGGTTTAGGGTGTGTTAGGGTTAGGATTAGGGCTAGGGGAAGGGTTAGGGGCAGGGGTAGGGTTAGGGTTAGGGCTAGGGCTGGAGCTATAGGCTAAATAAAGATTGGGATCGTCGTAAAAATAACGTAGTACATCGTATGTAAAATGCATTAGAGATCGTCGTAAGAATAGCCGCGGCCTAGAAAAAAATAGAAGGGGCCTAGGCCTAGGACCTAGGCCATGAGGCCTAGGCCTACGGTAGGCCTAGGCTACTCACACAGTAGGCCTAGCCTACCGGTACGGGTAGGCCTAGGCCTGCTAGGCAGGCCTAGGCCTATCCTACCTGGTTGCCCGGCCATACCATGCATACCGGTAGGCCCTAGGCCCTAGGGCCTAGGCGTAGGCCTAGGGCGTAGGCCTACTGATTATTGACAGAGTGCGCAATCATGAGCAGATGAGTTTAGACATCAATCAATGATAGGCCTAGGCCTATTTTAGGCTACAATACAAACCTTTAAGCCTGTAAGCTGATCATGTGCTGAACGACTTCCTTTGATGATAGCCTAGGCTAATTCATGAATTTGACGCGCACCCGCACATGCCGCAAGTCTCATGACCAGCTGATGACATGCAACAGAAAGTAGGCCCAAGGCGAGACGCGTCACGTCAGGGGGACGTGATGACGTCATTCCGTCGCACATGACGTTTCCGACGTCACGGATGACGCGAAGGCAATCTCGGTGACGTCATGACGTCAATAGGCCTGACCAGCATTGTTATTTTCGTTAATCTCTTAATATTTCGAAAACTATAAGTGATATCAAAATTCGGGCTTCGTAAGGACACTTCCCAGGCCCGTCTGCACTTGCATACCAAGTTTGGTGACGATCCGTTCATTAGTCTCGGAGAAAATCGCGAACACACAAACAAACAAACAAACAAACAAACAAACAAACAAACTCTTGTCAAATTTTAGTAGGATTCGAGCGTGTATTAACGGAGGAGAAGCACTCACAAAAACCGCAACTGCGTATTAATATATAAGACTAGCATGACCCGCGCTCCGCCCGCCAGTTGAAAAAGGGCAATTTCCAGCGGAGGTTTCTATTCCTAATCAATGGGGATAGGGTGGAGCAGGGGGCCAGAGGAGGCATGTTGGGAAGGGCCTGCATAGCGGGAATTATACCAGCAATCAGTGACAAATGGAGGGGAGGCGGCAGCAGCAGCAATCAGTGATAATGGACGGGCTGGGACATGTGGGAGGCGGCAGCAAGGGAGGTTGACAATTGTATGATTATAGCGGTGATGATTTGTTTCCTCTCATGTTCCTGCCTGCAGCTGGAAGCTGATGATTCCACTGCAGTGCACATACACAGAACCGTCCCCATGGGCCATGCCATTGATTGATTCGACCTCATATAGGCCTAATTGTTGCCGCCTGTCCCCTCCCCCCATTTTCACCGAATGCTGGCATTNTAGGCCTGGGGGACTAAACATGTGGATCCTCCACTGCAGTGCTGATGCACGGGGACAGTCACACTATCCACATGTTTAGATCCCTCACGGCGGGCGATTAGGCCTAGGCCTATGCCCATTGTTCACCTCACTGCACAGGGGCAGTCACCCATGATCCACATGTTTAGATCCCCCATGGGCCATATGCACATTGTTCACCTCACCTAAAATTACTGCCTATCAGTAAGCTTTTTGTACATCCATCAGAGAATTTTATCATATCACTTCAGTAAGTGTTGACATAATGTGTTATCAGGTGCAATAAGGCCGGTCTTTGTGCCTGGAGCAATTCCCGGCCGGTGCGGAACTGAAACAACGACCACAACAATGGCCATGATGATTGCTGAACATGCTGAATAAGGTGGATAAGGGGTGATAAATAATCTCTTGGCCTATGCTACTTTGGCGATGCGAACCGTGGCAAACTATACTTTATAACAAAGTACATCCAAAAGTCTCCCAGTTCCCCAAATTTTACGGTGGCCCATAGAGCTCATTGATGAAAAATATTTACATTTGCAATTTTTTTTCAATTCGATAATTTTTCTTGGGGTTTGTAAAATTTNGTTTCTTCTCAAAATTGAACGGCAAGATGATTGACTTTTACGATTCTTGTGAAACTGAATGAAGACCTTCGCCATTTCTCGGGAGAATTGGTTTCATTCGAAACTTCGATCGGTGTCTATTTCGTGCGTAAACCAATAAATTTCCCTGTGGACTAACATGTCGTTTTGTCTCTGTTTCGTTCGCATCTTGATAAAAAATTAATTGATTTTTGAATTATATTCATATTAATTCAAAAATCGCGTGTTTCTTTATCATATAAATTGTTTGGGTTTATCTCCCAGTGCTCCTCAGGAGGCTGCCAAGACGCCGCTTGATCAGCATCCAGAAACGCGTCTGATATAGCTGCTACGTCCTACTTTCATTTGGCACATTTGCCTTGACACCATCTTTGCTTCTCCGTACGAAAGCCCAGAAGGCTCATGCGAAATTCAAAATTCAAAACTCGATTGCGAAATTCGAAACTCGCCGACTGCGAAATTCAAAACTCGAATTTCGAATTTTGAATTTCGCCCCCGGACGAAGTCTCCTGGTAGCCTCTTCACACTAAATCGCGAATTTCTAAAGAGGGCAGCACGCCAGGCGATATCGCAAGCGATCTGATAGCCACCGAGCAAAATCAGCAATTACATGTAACGCCAGGTGTGCGATGGAGAGCAATGTCTGGAATCTTCTCGCCAGCGANATTCGAAACTCGCCGACTGCGAAATTCAAAACTCGAATTTCGAATTTTGAATTTCGCCCCCGGACGAAGTCTCCTGGTAGCCTCTTCACACTAAATCGCGAATTTCTAAAGAGGGCAGCACGCCAGGCGATATCGCAAGCGATCTGATAGCCACCGAGCAAAATCAGCAATTACATGTATTAACGCCAGGTGTGCGATGGAGAGCAATGTCTGGAATCTTCTCGCCAGCGATGATCACCCTGTAGATCGCCTGGTGTGCGGTGGCTGGCGATCAGGGGTGGCCGCATAGAAACTCCGCTAGCGCTAGCGGAGCCCATCTGCCGATAGTGCTGTACATTTCTCCATGCATTTTAACACCGATAGGCTGTCGAAGCACTAGCGGAGTTTCTATGCGGCTACCATCGCTCTCACCTCGCCTGGTGTGCTGCCCGCTTATAAAGAGCGAGCCCAGGTCAGTGTGCAGGATTCCGACCCGTGATCGACTACGTGAAATTCCCTGGACCAACAGTAACACTGGCATTTCTCACCCATGACCACCACAGATATCATTTAACAACACTTACCGGACCCTCATTCGTTTGGCCACTTACAAGGTGCCTTAGCAATCATTAATTCAAAACAATGGCTTTCAATTACCAGGTGAAATGAACCCGGGCTAACATGATGGTTGCCTTGGATACGGTGAGGTAACAGGAAAGGAGGGACCGTGTTCGTGTTAAGGAAGCGCTTGATTGCCCGTTGATAAGAAGAGGTGTTGAGGTTCCCACAAAACGGAACTAATGGTCCCTAGGGGTGGGGAGGTAATGGACCATCACCCAGACCAATAACAATAAAGAGCGGGGATTGCAAGATATCAAAATGATGGATTTCTTCATATATGTGCTCATATCTGCTGAGTCAGCAATTGAGGTCGGCGAACAGGAATATAACCACGCCCTGATTTAACTACCTCATTCCGAGTCAATCGGATGATCAAACTAAGTACAATCACTGCACTGCAAATCACTGTCGTCTATCATCGTCTGGGGTATTCGACACCGTGGCCCGATTTCTCGACTACAGTTCGAGATTGACCTCTGCCCAATCTGCACATCCTGCAACTTATTGGTTCACGTAGTGACCATTATTTTCATACCGGTTTTGCCCGCTTCACTCTTCGATAGCGCGGTTATTCACATTATCATAACCAGGGCTTCGCACTCACGCAGGAAACTTTAATTGTGAGGCTGAAGATTGGAAGCCAATAAAATCGGATAACCTTCGATAGAGATGAACTTTTTGTGAATAACCTTAATAAGTTAAAAGTAGATATCCATTTGCTGCTTCGGATTTCTTCTGGGGCCATAATATTCGTTAGTTGACCTAAAAATTGCGTTTAATGCCCAGTGCATTCGCGATATCCAATACATGGCAGAATAACACAGGCAGGACGAGCCTATTTGGAAGGCGTAGGGGTTTCAGGATTGTTAGATATAACTCAACATCACAAACGAATTTGCTGTTTGCGTAAAATGATACATTTTGTGGGAGAAAGGTTACAATAAACTAGTCGATTTTTGAGAGAATGTATGAGTTATTACTGTAGACAACTCTTATGAAACGCCTAATTAGAAATCAACACGCCTTGCCTACCTCCCCTGTGAATAATGAGTCGATCATCACCACGTGGGTGAACAAAGCAGGTTACCGGTCGTCGAGTGCAGGTAATCACCTCCTGGATGAGCACTGCCTGGGTTGACTACGTGTATGCCATAACTTCTCTGGTGGCAAAGCAATGAACTATCCTTAGGGCCATGATGTCGGGTATTGGAAGTTCAGAATTTCTAAAATGGTGGCCCATGTCCCTCAATTGCGATATTTTTTTCGATAATTTCACTACGTGAACCTTAACGCCACCAGGCTTGTATTGCATTCCATTCAACTCCATGTACTGTACCTACAGGTTTACTGTATTCATTGCCGAATTTCAATTCTCCGTAGGTCCTCGACTGTTCGGTCTGGGTTTCACAGACTCCCATATCTTTTCGATGTATTTCCTTGTGGAATCTGAACTGCAGACCATGAGTTTCGCACGGAACCCTGTGAACAACACACGATACATGTGCATGTATTATTAACTGATTAAAGCTGCTTTTCCACGAGGCGTTTGCGGGCGCGGAATAGGAGGCGGGCGCGGTTGGAAAAAAATCGAACCAACGTATTTCCCATTAGCTGTTTCACCCGCACCCGCTCCCGCCACCGAAACCGCGTCCGCAAACATCTACGAGACGTTTGCGGGCGCGGAATAGGAGGCGGGCGCGGGTGCGGGTGAAACAGCTAAAGGGAAATACGTTGGATCGATCTTTTCTACCCGTGTCCGCCTCCTATTCCGCACCCGCAAACGTCTCGTGGAAAAGCAGCTTCTAACTAGAGTTGAAATTGACTTAGCAGTCAATTTGAAGACCACCACTTTCACTGCATATGTGGCGGGTTGGCGTAACACGCCTAAGTGTTTCTGTGATGTGAACTGTTTGCAGTGGGACATTGATGGGAACCTTTAACAGCGATACCAAACAGGGTGTCTATAAACGGAAGA
>NMRB01000095.1:0-40110 GCA_002633025.1 Notospermus geniculatus
CATACTGAAACCTTGCTGGCAACACACTGGATCCTTGCTGGCAACACACTGCAACCTTGCTGGCAACTTGAGCCGCGTTCACACTGGATGCGAATTGAACGCGAATTCCCCGATTCGTATCCCGGAATTCGTATCGAGTTAATACGTTTCAAGGGTGTCTGTTCAGACTGCTATTCAAACGGATGTCAATGCGCATTGAATTCGCTTCAGCTTGTTCACACACAATACGATACAACGGCACACAGTTTCTACTGCGGTTCAGCTGATACGCTTTGGTTGATACGCATTCAGTTCAGTTAGCAAACCGATTTCGTTAAATCGGTTTGGCGCGTAAGCAACGCGTCGTGCAGGCGTTCCGCCAATCAGATTCTTCGGTAGGTGTTTCGGTCCGTGTTACCACCTCCCTGATTGGTTGAACGCAACCCGACGCGTTGCTTACGCACCAGTCTGTCACCGCCTTTAGACGCAGGAAAGTTGTACGCGTGTGATTATTCTGCGGGTAAACGCCTCTGGAGAAGCACCATACAGACATCGGACAATAGTTTTCTAGGTCGTTAACCTGTGTAACGCAGAATTTTTACGCTGATTAGACTAAACACCCTTAATGAATACGGCCCAACATGTTTAATTTTCGGTCGCAACGGCCGACTTACTTTGCGACTCGTCGACCGGCGACACAAAAACGATGAAACTTTCGTCCGCAAACAATTCCGATGCAACGCCACAACAGTCGGAGAATTCGGTGGCATCTGGAGGTCACCAGTCGTTTGCGGATGGTTCACTGAAATCACAGTGTGGTCGGCGAGCGACCTCGCACCCGATGGTTGCCTGCGACGTCGTGGTTGCCAGTCTCGTCAGCACTCTTAAAAAATTCTTGTCATCGCAACTTGTCTGCGAATATTGATGAGATGCTTTAGTCAGCCTGACGAATTACGTCATTCATGACACATGGGTGGAAATTCGAGAAAAAATACAATAATGTTCAGAATATTTTAATGTGGACAAAAATATATACATGGCATGTTTGGGCCACCGTACTAAAATCGTGTCGGAAGAGTTGCATATCTTGTCTTTTTTAGGGTATATACTGTAGATTTGGTCATTGTATGCTCACTTTCCGCCAATTTTACGAGGAATACTCGCTAATTTGCTCTCCAGAGGCCTGTGCTTTACCAAGGAAATATTTTTTCCAAATCGTAGTTGACCATTGTTCCGTCGTCTTCACCCATTCCGCCGCTGCCGGACACCTGTCCAGTAGCCGCAGAGACGGATTATGACACGTACACAGGTACCGATACGATATACAGGGTGTTTCCAAAAAAAAGTTGTCATCTCTAAAACATCTCCTAGAACCCAAACCCATGAATATTTTTGGCTCAGATTTTGTAAGCTGTTAGGTGTAGACATAGTCATGATGTTTATGTAATGTTTGTATGATGGTGTCTCGTTTTGGTGGAACAGTGACCCCAAAAGTAAAAGGGTCCGAAATGCCGGTGTCCTCCAAACAATAAAAGAACCATGATGATGTAAGTGCACTGAGGACATTTCAATGATTGGGCTGAAGGGAACTCTGCAAATCCTTCTGAATGGCCATGTGGAAGGTACATGTAGACTCCAGTAATCCTGGCAAATTCTGTAGCCTACGCAACAAATGAAATAAATGTTTCATTGCTTTCTGATAAATCTTTCCTTTTTTGCATTTTGCACCTGCTCAGTCCGAGGCCTCTTATTCATCCACGCATGAAGCGGTCAGAGCCAAAATTTCTCCAGCACCTCCATACATCCTGACCTACATACCAAATCTGAGGCAAAAATATTCATGGGTTTGGGTTCTAGGAGATATTTTAGAGATGACAACTTTTTTTGAAACACCCTGTAGAAAATGACACCTTTCCATTGAGGGGACTGACCGAAATGTCACCCCCTCGAAAAAACATGCCTCGGCGGCCTCGGTCAACAACATTTTCTTGGGGTGACATTTCGGTCCATCTCCCTCCATGGCGGGCGTTATTTTCTTGTAGAAACGCGTGACCGGAAAGCGCGTATCGTCCGTGTGGAGGGTAAAGCGGCGAATCCACTGTCGCGATTTGGGCTTCAGACGGGGTTGCGGTCCCTTGCGATCACCTTATATGGCAATCGGAAGTCCTTATATGGTAACCGCAAGGGAACGCAACCGCGTCTCAAGCCAAAATCGCGACAGTGGATCACCCGCTTAAGCTAGGCGCACATGTGCGGCAAATCTCGATGCAGTAGGGGTGTTTTTAAAGTTGACTGACCCAACGCTGTCGACTCGTCATTTATCCGGGTGAGTCGACTTTAAAAACACCCCTGCCGCATCGAGATTTGCTGCACATGTGCGCCTGGCTTTAAGCCAAGCGCACTTGCGGCAAAACTCAATGCGGTAGGGGTGTTCTTAAAAATCGACTGACCCAGCTACATGTAAATGACGCGTCGACAGCGTTAGATCAGTCGACTTTAAATCACCCCTACCGCATCGAGGTTTGCCGCAAATGTATCTGTACAGTGCCCTTCCAGAAGATGCTTCACGACCGTTTGAAGAGGATTTTATTCTCAATTTTAATGAGCTGTGAGGTCCCATGCGCTGCTGACACCAAGCGGTAACAACTGGAAATAAGGCGCCAGGCCCTTCCCCTTTATACCTGTTTAGCATGAACTGACAATAGGCCGTAAATCCATGTGTAAAGTCTTTTCCAGATACCTAAGGCAAATCGCAATTGGCTAACCTTGTCAGTTTTGGTTAGTCTATTACTAACAGCTTGACCACAAACACAGCCAATAGGCAAGGTGACATGCATAATTCTCCATACCTTATGGACTCGCCTGTTAAAGTATTGCGCAATAGCTCGTCAAAATAGTGAACAGGGTCGTGTAACATTGCAGAGTTCAACCTAGTACCATTTGCCTTAGGTATCTGGAAAGGACTATACGCCCATATCAAAACTTCATGCCATTTTTTGGACAGTAGAAGACTATCTTAAAAAATCGTTCTGTAAAGCGGGTGATCCACTGTTGCGATTTGGGCTTGAGACGGGGTTGCGTTCCCTTGCGGTTACCTTATAAGGACTTCCGATTGCCATAAAAGGCGATCGCAAGGCACCGCAACCCCGTCTCAAGCCCAAATCGCGACAGTGGATTCGCCGCTTTAGTGGTATACAGGGATCTCTCACTAAGGTAAAGTCGATTGCTTCATGAAGAATCAGTTTGTCAATATTTCTAATTATCGGCACCCGTTTCGAGTAGGCCTACACAATGAAATACAATACAACGTACCTCCCATTCACACAAATTATAAAGGGCGAACAATGCCAAAAGAGGAATGAATTTCTATTGAAAACAGGTTAAAGTCAAAAATCACCGTTTATTCTTGACGGATCAAGAAAAGCTTCTGTAACTTTTTAGCGTCACTTCTTACCTAATCAAGGTGGAATTTGCGGGGAGAATACTTGTTTGTGTACTTCTAATTTTGTGCTCGCGTTTTTCGACCTCAAACCGCAAGCTAACCACAGCGTGTGCCATACATGTATATGGTCATCGCACTACACGAGAAAGAGATATACACGAAGCACTACGTTCAAACGGTCGTGGCTTACGGTACGTGCATCAAAACTCCATTTTCTTTCCCTATTGATTTTCTGTCCTCGCCAGGAAAAAGTCAGTTCCAAAACCCAATTTACCGATTCACCGTTTTGGTGAAACGCCTTTTGTTAAAGAAACAATGGGCAGTTGCTGGTGAGACTATTCAAGCCGTCAGGAAACCAACAATGGTGAGTTACTATTGAGAGCCAACTCGCACGAGAACACTCTCACGTGAGGAGCGCCTTCGAAAAATTATGGCGAATTCTATCCCGCCGCAGCGATTTTCTTTTTACAGACGTGCCACAAACCGACATGTGGCCACGAATCGGACAACGCGTGAATGGGGCGGTGTTAAAGAATTTGTGATTATTTTTTTAATTTTATTCAATTTATCTATAGTGGATGCCGCCGTATGAGTTAAGGTCGCGGGCCACTTGTGCGTTTTGCACTGCGTGATGCGTCAAATCTTTTGTTAGGAAGCAGAACGGCGGAAAATAACAAAAGATTTGACGCATCACGCAGCGCAAAACGCACAAGTGGACCCTGACCTTTAAGCCAAGCGCACATTTGCGACAAAACTCAATGCGTTAGGGGTGTCTATTACAATCGACTGACCTGGCTGAATGACGAGTCGACAGCGTTGGGTCAGTCGACTTTAAAACCACCCCCTAACGCATTGAGTTTTGCCGCAAATGTGCGCTAGGCTTTAGGGTAGGGACACATCTGACGCGATTCGCATGCGATAGGGCGACGCATGCGCCAAAACCTTTGTTTGCGTGCAGTGCGGCGGAAAATAACAAAGCGTTTGCCGCATGCGTCAACGAATCGCGTTAAGGGCTCCGCACACTGGCGACTAAAATAGGGGCGACTACCGATGCGACTACTACGTCGCCTGCAATAATTACCTTTGAGGTCGATCAGTGATGTTATCCACGACATCACTGACCTTCCAAATAAGCATTTGTCGCAAACGAGTCAACAAAAACTAAAAAAACTAAAAATATGTTCAGTCGCCTCTGTGGTCGCAAGGGCGGTCGCCTAGAAAATCGCTCGAAAAATCGCCAGTCTGCGGAGCCCTTTAGGTGTGCAGCCACCCTTACCATTATGGCTATCCACTACATACAATAACATAAATGTGCTGTGTGAGATGACGGATACAGAGGATTAACTGAAGAAACAAAAGGGAGAAGCTGAAGAATAAAAACTGAGTGCTGTTTAAAATAATAGTAGGTCCGCCGTCCACGATCAGATCCGCCAACCAGAAAACCAGTCGGAGGACCTGACCGCACGCCACGGACTTACAAAAAGAAGGCGATTATCACGGTGCCCAATCAATATTGCCGTACAGCTGCGGGAGAAAGTTCCGGTGACCAACACGTGACGAAGGTGAGGTTCCAAATCGCTATAAATACCATTGCTAAGGGCAAAATGATAGCCCTAGGTGAATGAGTACACTATAAAAGGCATGCTGCTGCAATATCTCCCAGAAATTTGCAGGACAACACATCGAAAATCGGCAATTTTAAAATGAACTGTACGGCTGCGGGAGAATTAGACTTCTCCCGCAGCCGTACAGTTCATTTTAAAATTGCCGATTGCTTATAAGGGACTAAAAGCACAGGGAATTTGGGTCAAGCTAAAAATGCACTTAGGCCCTGTTAATTGTCTGTTGACGAGGTGTCGACACTGGTGCCAACACCGGTGTTTGTTTTACACCGGGTGTTTGTGGATGGTCTTCGACAGCCTATCGGTGTTAAAATGTATGGAAAAGTGTACAGCACTATCAGCAGATGGGCTCCGCTAGCGCTAGCGGAGTTTCTATGCGGCCACCCCAGGTCCCAGTCAACACCGGTGTTAAAGGAGCACGGTATTGCCACTTTTTCTCGACAGCCGGCGCCACTGTGCCACTCTCCAACCCAGGGACCAACGACGTATTGGCGAGTTGACCCGATTTCCTCCGTACATTTTGTAATGCATTTTTGTAGTTCGTATTACTGCCGCTAGGTGGCTCCCTCTACGTCGGCAGTCAAATAACGCATTTGAGATCCAATACCGTGCTCCTTTAACACCGGTGTTGACCTTGGGGAATCCCCAGATTTTGATCCATGTTGTTTGATCTGTTGTGGTTTGGTCAAATTTCTTTGACTTCGCAAATTTTTATCAGTTAAGATCTTGCGAGCTTGCCGTGTTTTTCAGACACCGTGTCTGAAAAACACGGCACTGCCCGACAGTTCATAGGCGTGACCGTAAAAAAAACCGGGAATTTTACATGTATGTAGTGTAACCAAGGCTTACTGCTGGGCCGGGGTTAGTGGAACCTTACTGGATCCTTACTTGTACCCAGTGGCCCGAATGCACCAACGAAGATTATCTTGAACTCAAGTTGAGCCGCAGCTTTTCAATTGTTCAGGTTTGCCAGGGCGTGATGTGACAATGGAAAAGTTGTGGCTCAACGTGAGTTCAAGATAATCTTCGTTGGTGCATACGGCCATGTTCACACTGGGTGATATTGGAACTTCACTGGGTTATGTTGGGATGGCCTTACTGGTATGACATCATTATTTCGAGGAGTACACTGGTTCTGCTGGAAGCATACTGGGCTAACAGGTGTGACTTTGGGACCATACTGGGTTTGCCTGGAAGCTAACAGGGCAGTACTGGTAAGACTTAGCCTAACTCCTCTAGCATGTCTTACTGGATATACTGGTCAGACTTGCATTATTTTCCTTTGCTCTGTATTATTGCCTTTTCTCAAAATCTTGTTGATGGTAATGAACTTTACCCCTGAATACCTGGTATTGCTCTTGGTCTGGTACACTGTGTTGTTTGCTTAACCATTNTGTCTAGTAGTTTATACATTTCATAGGTCGTAGGTTCGAATCCCGCCGTAGGCCCTGAAATTTGGGAGAGTTTTTCTTTCATATGTACCTGTTATTAGTACTTGTAACTACCGCATAACGGTATCTTGGCGCATGATTTTTAATTTTTGTGTAGCCTGAATGACGAGATGTACTTGTTTCAATGATAAGATGTCTCTTTTCCGAGGATGACAAGTTAAAAACTTGTCAATTGACAAGATAGACCCTGTCAATTTAAGCATATTCTGAGAACGAGTTCCAGCTTGTCAGTACGACGAGAATTTTTTAAGAGTGAGTGGTCACGTGATTTTGGTCGCAGGTGTGCGCCAAGCTTTAAGGTCAATTCATACTTCTGCGGCGACCCGATTACGGAACGGAAAATCTGGTCGCCGCGTAAGTATGAACTGGCCTCGACTTTGCAGCAACTTTGCAAAAACGATGAAACTTTCGTCCGCAAACGATTCCGATGCGACGCCACAATAGTCGGTGAGTTCAGTTGCTTCCGGAAGTCGTCTGGCGTTTGCAGATGGTTTACTGTATAGTCCCAAGCGACCTCGCATTATAGAAGTGAAGTGATAAAACATTTCATCATGACATAAATCCACCATTGGCTAGTGGTATTATAAGCCAAATTTCAATAATTTTTGAAATGGTCTGTGACGAGCAGAAAAATCATTGGTGACTGGCCAAAAAATGACCTGCGAAGTATTCACACTCTTGGGGCCCACGGAAAACATAAAACATAAAAGCCCACAGCCGACAAGATCCAAGAGAATCGCACATTTCAGAAATAAAAAAACGTCTTATACAGTGCGCCGATATTCTCAAATTTTACTATTGTTTTACTTTTACATTTCATTTTTTTGTGCCGATGTTCTTGGAAACAGAAAATAGACATGGGGGATATGAATAAAAATCAGTATCTACTACATGTAGCTAGTATTTACTAGAAGTAAAAGTAACTAGTTGCAAGTTTTTACTCGAAATAGAAGTGAACACTTGAATTCATATGAATAAACATATGAATAAACAGTTGCATTTACTGCAAAGTAATCACTTCTGCCCTCCTGGGTTCACCGTACTGAAATTAATACTGCTGATTATTCATATCCTCGGCAGTATTTACTGTTATTGGAGTAACTACTGCACGAGTATTACCTATAATTAGTAGCATAGCTACAAGTAATTACTTGCAGTAATTACTCCTGTTTTATTCATATAGTCACCAGTAAATACTTCAAAAACTGGAGTAAAAGTTCGTACTTATTTTTATTCATATCACCCAATGTGCCGATATTGTGAATATTTCTGTTAGTGTTTTTCTGGCTTTAACATCATCTGTTTGAAAGGTCGGCGGAGTGAGCAATGCCAAGGTTTTGAGCATAATGAACAACAGGTAGGATGGCAGTAGTTAAATGCTTAGTCCATGAGTATTTTCGGATGATTATAAAGAATTGGCGATTTCTGCGATCAGATATAACGCAGCATGACGTTAATTCCTTTCTTGATTGTGCTACACTTTGTTGTCAGCTGAAATGTACGACCTTTGTTGTGATACCACATGATATGGCTTTTGTTTGTCAGATGAGTAAAAAGAAAGGGACGTGCATGGAGAAAATGGAGGCGTCTGAATCCCGAGGAGCACGGATGTACCAAAAGAAGGTATAGTCTACACACCTATCGTCAATAGCACTGTCAGCAAGCTTTGCCCCCCCCCCTCCCCACACACACGCACACACGCAGACTGGTATGTACGCGTCCCTGCGTCTTTCTACGGGGTGTACTTCCGACGACCCGAGTGTAAGTCCCCCGAAGTAAAAGTGGTCCTCGGAAGTCAGGTCCTCACAGATAGAGTGAAACAAACGCACACGCACACGCACGCGCACGCGCGCGCCCGTTCCTGTACTAACTGCAGCATTTTACGTGCGAATGGCACAGCCTGCTGAGGTAAGGTCGACCTTGCGACGCCACAGAACAGGCGGCAACTGACTTTTGCGGATCACATTGTGTCTGCGCCATGCACGACCGCGTGGAACAAATCAGTCGCTCATATTTCGTGACATGACTGCAACTGCGTCTCACCTGCGACGATCGGCATCAGTCGCCGATCAAACAATCACGAGTCGCAGGAGTTGAGATGTTCTACCTCTGTGCCACGATGGATTATGCATACAGTTGGTCTGGCTCGAGTTACGATTCCCTGCGCGCAGATGCCGCCTGTTCCACACATTTCACTTTTGCGATCTGAACCTTGTTTCTCAACTTGATACCGTCTGTTCCGGTGTAGCGGAGACAATCGCAGGTGCGACCTGACGTTACACTCCTCTCGCGGTGTTTTGTTTCGCTCCGTACCTACGCTTCACAAACCACTGCTTTCGAATGGCCGGTATTCTGCCGATTTACCACCAGATGGCACCACTACTGTCCAACCAATCAGCGCCCGCCATCAGGCTACAACTGAGTAAAATCCTAAAACACTTTCTCCAGCGTAGCAGCGGGAACAGTAGTGGTGCCATCTGGCGGTAAATCGGCAGAATACCGGCCATCGAAGCAGTGGTTTGTGAAGCGTAGGTACGGAGCGAAACAAAACACTGCGAGAGGAGTGTACCTGACGTCAGCATCAGTCAACATTCTCCAAAGCAGTTTTGGACGCGGCATACATGGCATACATGGCGAACACAGAACTTGCGAAGTTGGGTAGACTACTTCCCAAAAGTTCGGTTTTATGGGGGTGCCGTTATCAAATGTTGATATTAGGGAGTTTTAGAAATCAAACGATAAACGTTATCTTTACGACAACGTTCTTTTTCATACTGCGAATTCACCAGATTATATATTGCATTTTCGGTACAAAAAATAACGTTGTCGTAAAGTTAAAGGACCACGGTATTGCCACTTTTTCTCGATAGCCGGCGCCACCGCGCCACTCTCCAACCCAGGGGCTAACTACGATGTCGGCGAATTGACCCGATTTACTACGTACATTTTGTAATGCATTTTTGTAGTTCGTCTTACTGCCGCTACGTGGCTCCCTCTACGTCGGCAGTCAAATAACGCATTTGTAATCCAATACCGTGCTCCTTTAACGTTTATCGTTTGATTTCCTGAACTCCATATTATCTCTAGGAAACCCATATTTTTTCTTACCGTCTAATAAAACGCACACCGTTTGTCCCGCCGATCGCAACTGCCAAAGTCAAGTCTGGTAGTCTAACTATGAATTTCCACATGGTCGAACCCAACAAATTACTGGTTCTAGTCGATTATATCGAATTACCCTATGGTTATGAAAGGATAATCGTATACAGACCAACACCAAGCCACAATCCTGATCGTTTTGAGTTAGAATACAACTGCTCGTATTATTATCGCCGGAGAGACACAGTGGTATTTAACCACCGAGTTTCAACGTACTACTTTTTGCTATTTTGGAAACCTTCGAAAAAAAAATGTCCCATCAAAGAGGGGAAAGTATTTGATTTTTCATTTGGGAAATTTACAGGGCATATTCTGCTCCCGAGACGTTGTTTAGATTTTCAGTGTGGTGCAATTGGCAGCAATACGAAGGGGAAACCGCTTGTTGACTATTCGTCCATCTATTTCATTAACAAGCATACATTCGCTGTTTGGTGCCATCAGGATCACCCAAATGTCATTATAATTTACGTCACACAATTTAAGAATACGAGTAATGAAGTGGTAGTAACTTTCTTACCCAGAAAAACATTAAGTTTTGAGGGAATAAACTTCGAGTCCAAGTATTCCTTTTGTCCGACTTACGACAGTTTTGAGTTTTTGTTAATGAGTTTTTTCATGCGAGACGTGACTTTTTTTAGTTGGCGTTACACACAAAATCAAAAGTTGATCAAACACAAACAACAAACATTCACTCTCCCAACCAATTACACGGTTTTCTCTAATAATTTCGGGACATTATTGATAAGATTTTGGAACCGTCATCCATCATCAATACGGACAGATATATTTGAAGTAGGATCTTGTCTTCCAAAAATGCCTTTGTCTCCTGCTGCCACACTCGATTTGGTTAGGCACCGAGTCATACAAATCCACGGGAAAACCGATGACTTCAAAAGGAGAACAAAATTTGAAAATTTCTTTATTCACTATAATCAGGGTAAGTTGCTGTGTATTCACCGGACGAAAGTCCGTGAGGGTGACTCGCATAGGCATGACTGGGTCAGTATCTATAGAAGATGAATAATTTGAGATTATGGTGGTCAATTAAAGCTGACCTACATGTATTTGCATTACCCCACTGCATAGAGTGACAAAAAATACCTGCCGCACACAGCGCGGTTATGTCATCTATACTGCGCCTCTTCTTGACTCCATATTCGAAAAGGCTGATCAAAAAAATCCACCGTGTGGATTGAGAGGGTCGAATGGAAAAATTTGACCAAAAAGTTTGACAGAAAAATTGGGTCGTGTAGATTGAGCATCAGGCACTTTCAAAGTACCTCCAGAACATGATAGACTACCAGCCTATTTGGTGGCGCCACTGTATTCACCCTGGGTCTGTCAGTGGATTAACATCGCGAGATGGCGTCCAATGACGTAGGTTCTTTCCGAACAAGAGTACATGTAGAAAGTCGGTCGCCATTCTATAGTACACAACACATGTAATCATTTCTTGTTGCAATTTATG
Organism: Notospermus geniculatus; assembly: GCA_002633025.1. Classification (NCBI taxonomy): domain Eukaryota; kingdom Metazoa; phylum Nemertea; class Pilidiophora; order Heteronemertea; family Lineidae; genus Notospermus; species Notospermus geniculatus. The sequence continues at coordinate 11,122 of NMRB01000095.1, forward strand.
GTATAGTTCAAGCAACATTTATGCATTCAAAAACAATACAACGTTCATCTGACGTTCATCAATTCATTAGGTATCATTACATACACGTTAAGGATGATTCTTATTTTATTTCTTTGATCATAACTGTTGTAATCATTTAAATATTCTTTCTACAAAAACACACACATCACACGAGTCATGTATGTATTGTTGCTCATATCATGTACTTGTACAATGCGTTTCTGCGAAAATATATTCAAACAACTAGACTATGGCAAAAGAAATAAAATAAGATTCATACGCAGCATGTTTGTAATGATACCAAATGGAGTTTCCGAAAGTCAGACGAGCGGTTTATTATTTGTTGATGCCGAAGTTTTTGTCATTTTACCATATATTTCAACAGGGCGCAAGCACTAAAGAACCCTGACTGGACCAACCTCGCACTCAGGTTCCGTACGGGTGTATACTAGTCTGTCAGGCTCTGTCACTTGGACGCTCTCTCTCTTGATGTGTCTCGATTGAAAGCCCGAGACTGAATATTACAGTGGCGCCGCTAAACAGACCGGTAATCTATCATGTTCTGGAGGTACACGTACTTCGAAGGGCGTTTGCACTTCTGTAGACCACCATACTGCGGCGCTGTGATGTTTTTGTTCATGCAGTTCAGCTTTAAGGCAAAATAAAGCATTTCCTGTAACGAAGGAAGGTTCTTGAAACGACCCAACCTGTGCTAAAGGAAGGTACATGTACATTTACCTGAAGGCGTCCTTTGACCCGCGATAAAGGTAAATTGGTTCTTGAAATAATAGCTAAAGGTTGACTTAAAGTCTCCCTTAATGCTAAAAGAACGTTCTAGAATACGGGCCCTGATCTTTCTCGACATATTTTCATAGTATAAACAGCGATTAGTCTACAGAAAAACCAACATTGGCAAATTTCGACCCCCTATTTCTGAGAGGGCCGAGTGGACCTTCGATTGGCTGAGCGGCTGGATTATCGTGTTTTGCCCCAGGAAGGCTGACAACCCGTTCGACACTGTAAGATTATACCACCAGCACAATAGAAAGGACTATCTTATTCTCTATGAGAAACAGATATATCTAGAGTCGTATCCTCGCATGCAGAATTTGTTATATAAACGGTACATATTTCGTTTTAAGCGGAATAAGCGATGTGTACTTTTCGATGTGGCTCTTGGTGCTCCTTCTGGAAAATTGATTATCCCCACAACAGAAATTTGCCAACAGCGAGAGCGGTACCGGTATGCCTTCCTTATTGGTCTAGGGAAGCTCCTTCTCTTTTGTAAGATATCTGGTCGTTATGTGTACACAATCTACGACATGAAAGAATCTACATGTAATAACAAATCGAACGATTTCGACCTTATTCTTACAAACGGTGTTCGTGTTGCTGTAAGAGACCAACCCTACCGAATTGACACGGCTATACATTACTGTGTCGTTCATTCCGGGGGTCTATATTTATTCTCCCATACGAGAGAATTCCTACATAAACCAGTGAAATATCGCGTCAAATTTCTTACACCTCTTCAACGATGTCGTGGTCCTTTATATCTTAAATTTGACCTCAAGTCTGGCCTGTTCTTCATGGTTAGTACACCCTTACCTTGCGCTCTAGCACTGGAGCAGATCCCAGACCCAAAGAACGGACTCGTGAAACAAGGAACCGGTATGTTCACATTTCATGAAATAGGGACGTTATTTTATCCTGAAACTTATGATACTAACCATTTGCATTTCGAGTTCAGTCCGAACGACGGGTCGTTAATGCATTTTATTGCAAAAGCACGTGGCCAGAAAGCTAGTATCGTTCGTGTTGAGATTTACACAGCAGACGAGTGATGGTCCTCTGACTCGTCCTCGCCGGAAAAATTCTGATTCTGCAAAACAGTTTAATCACCTCCCTCGCTATTACAAATGTCGTTTTGTCGCTGCTAGCAAGCCCTCGGCTACGCGGCTTTCATTCCCGTGTGATGAATGAACTACGCTCCCAGAACAGCCCTTCAAAACGGTTTGAAACCCTCCAAACTTGGCGCTAGGTGGCGATATCTGCAATGACGTCAATGATATCACCACCAGTATCGACGGTAGGTTTCCATCTTGAAAAGTAGTGCGAGCGCGAAGCGAACAGTAGAAATTCTTCTAATTGTTAAGCGGTTACCCCATCACTCGTTTTCTACGCTTACAATATAGATCGTTGAAGATACATGTAGGTGAAGGTATAGAGTGATACAAACATCGGTGGAGTAGATATAAAGTAATAATAAAGTTATTCTGTTTCATTTCCGACAAGATAAATACTGTTTTCTGCAAATAATACCATTTTGAAAAAGAAGTTCGTGTCACGTGATAGACTAGCCCGCCGACGATGACGTCAAGGTTTTCAAGATGGCGATCTAGCGTCGATGGCAGTGTTAAAATTTTCGTCCAATTATCAAAAAATTTCAACGCTGTCGTGGAGTATGGAAACCCTCTTAAAGGAGTTAGACGCCGAAGTTGTAAACACTCACTCACTGGTTCTCTATCCACGGACGCCTGCGGTGCTGCCACCTATTGTCGGTGATATGTACTGACGTGAATATCGTGAGTGAGTTGCATCGGACCGGGAACCAGTCTAACGATCACGAGTGCTGCCACCTGCACGAAGGAATAAAACTAATTTGCCGACCATATTTGTAAACAAACCAGCTTGTTTACAACTTCGGCGTCTAACTCCTTTAATTCGCATTGTGATCGTCGATCGGAAAAAGGTTCTCATTTTACAGCGTCCTTTTTACTCGATCTTGCCATGAAGGGAGTGACTATTCGGCGAGCCCAGCTCTCTGTGCAGTCATTTTGTTTCAGCTTGGATAGCGCGCCGGGTTAATTAGCTATGCACTGCGGCGACCAATGAAAATCGAGATTACAAAACAGCAAAATGGCGGATTCGAATGATCGCCCTTCCACTTCGATCAAATATCGGTGAAAAAAGAGCTGGGGCCTCCGGCTTATGCCAGTTTTTGGCCTAGTTTTGTTGATTTTAAAAGAAACATGACCATTGGAGTTGTTATTTGACAAGCAAAATGCTTTTAAAACACAGAAATTGGTCTTAGATGGCAAGCAAACAATGAATAGTCATAACCACCGCTATTAATTATAATTAATGAGGCCCATCAGATGAATTTTTTTCTTACTAAAAAAATCATCGCTCTGCCAAAAATAGTGGGGGGGGGGGGGCGTATCCAATTTGCAAAATATGCAGTCGAATTTCGATGACGTATAGACTACGTGTATTTTCTTCATACCTTAGTATGCATGGACAAGCACGTGATGAGTGTACTTACATGTACGTGTACGTACCAATGCTAATGCCTTGCCGAAATGAGCCCTTGGCCTACATGTACATGTAACTTCGCGACAATAGCAGCTGTCAGTTAGTTGACCAATAGGAGTCACTACCCAGTTCAATGCCTAGCGGACCCATTTATGGTTGACTGAGCGCCAATCAGGAGAATTTTACACTGTATTGGTCCGCTAGAACTTCACTTTACCGTCTTTTGGCGATAAACGCGGCTGACTGCTCCTACTGCACACGGCTGAAACCGTGCCTGTTGAATGTACCAAATATTAAACGTTGCACCAAATAATATCAAGAATATATACATGTAAGTACTTATATATTCTTGATAATATCAAACCGATTGGATTTATGGAGTATCGCACAGCCATACAGCTGCGCAATCAGGCGCACACTTCTAAGTTTTGTGGCAGTGCCATTTCAAATAACGCTGTGCCAAATTCGGCTGGGCGTTTTGGTCTGTGTGCGCCTTGTTTTTAGTTCAGCAGTTCCCAAATTTGGCAGCATTCAGAGGACAGGCGGAAAGATCTCGTGAAAGAAAGAATCAGCAGTTCACAGGGTCACTCGTATTATATATTGCATTTACCGTTTACCACAAAATAAAGTCTTTGGATGGCCTCCACTAATTGGACGGTGTATCAAGCCGTATAAATCTTCTTGCCTCCTTTCAATGCCCTTTTTCCTGTACTGGAAGTAATGTTTTTACGGTACTGTGTCAGATAGCGATCTACCTCCTCCTCGGCGGTGTGACTCGTCAACGGACGCCGCATGTTGTCGTTCAGTGAGTCCGTGGGCGATTTGTCTCCGGGAGTATGAACTCTATACGCGTTGTTAGGATCGTAAAGAGAATAACTAGCCATGTTTATGTCTGTATCATAGCCCCTCACCCTGTTGTCATGGGTAACAGTGTAATCTCCCAACTGCTCGTCATAAATGACAGAAGCGCGTGTCTCGGGCCTGGCCCCATTCCGCTTCCCCTGCCCCTTACCATGCAAGGACGCCAGGGACTTGTTCCTGTATGGCTGGTTATCCCCTTTCTCCAAAGCTTTTTTCGTCGCTCGCTTTTTCGCCAGGGTTTCGCTCGGTGGTCGAAGTGCGTTCGCTTTTTTCTGTTCAGCCTTTTTTGAGTCTTCGGTCTTGCTGCTTCCGCAGCAAATGGCCTTCGCGGCGCAGCAGAGAATACAGGTAACAAGGACACCAGCAACAACACCAACGATAATCCACACATATTTCATGTGTTTTTCCTTAAATAGGGCATCCTCGTCCTCGTCCGTTGTTTCTCCCATGGTGAGATTAAGATGGAGCACTGAAAGAAGGAAGAGATTAGTTAACCAAGGAATGTTTATATGGAAAACTGATTGTAACATGGGATGCTGAAAGAAAAAAAATTTGATCATGCATGGTTAATAAAGACAAGTATATTGTTTATTCTACTAAAATTTTTGATGTCTACAGAGTACCGACAGCCAGGGCCAATAATGCCTCGGCTTCGGCCCTGGTTACCATTGTAACTTTATTTTCGATAAATAAAAATACATCATCATCATCATCATCATCATCAAAGTAGCTACATGCACTGAAAAACTCTGTGCTTCGTCAAAATGACGAACTTAGGTTCGTTTTCTATTTATCACCAAACTGAGTATCCACACTTCGTCATTTTGACGAACCCTTGTTGTATCTCAAACAATCTTCAACAAGGTTCGTCTAAATGACGAACCGTTGATTTGTCATTTTGACGAATTAGATACACAGTTTGAAGATGGGGATTTAGCACAGTGGTGTGCACGCTTTCCCTCAATGCTGGCGGTGTTGCCTTATGTGGAGGCGTGGGTTCGAATCCCGGTACTGTCGATAGGCATACTGACCAACATAGCAGACCTATGATAGATACACAGTTTGGTGATAAACGGAAAACGAACCTAAGTTCGTCATTTTGACGAAGAGAGATTTTCAGTGAGACTGAACGCAATCTTCTTGAAGCGCTCCGTAATTTCGCTCCTTCAGAAGTCCGAACTCAACCTCGACCTAGGTATAGTGCAGGTATACTATGGGCGGTTATTACCGCAAATAATAAGACAAGAGAAAGACATCTGTAACTGAGCAAAAAAGACAGTTACTTCAAGCAATTAAATTGTAAGTGCATGAAAAGGACACTAAGTGACAACAACTAAGTGTAAGTCTGATGAAGTATTTTTGTATGCTTGAAAAGGACACCAGATGGCGACAACTAAGTTTAACTCGTGAAATATTTTTGTGTACTTGAAAAGGACACCAAGTGGCGACAACTAAGTTTATGTCATGAACGATTTTTGTATACTTGAAAAGGACACCAGGTGGCGACAACTAAGTTTATGTTGTGAAATGTTTTTGTATACTTGAAAAGGACACCAGATGGCGACAACTAAGTTTAAGTCTGATGAAATATTTTTGAACACTTGAAAAAAACACCAGGTGGCGACAACTAAGGCGAGCATTTTTTTATTAGTTGGCTCTCGAGCCCGCCGACCCCTAAAACTGCCGAAAATGAATTTAAAAAAAATTTTTTTTTTGGGCCATTCTCGAGCCCGCCGACGCAAATATTCACCATTTTTTGGAAAAAAAATTTTTTTTTATTTTATTTTTATTCCGCCCGCCGATCTCAGCTGCAGCGCCGTGGATGTAGCGTACGTCGATGTACAGCGCTATGCACAGCAACCGTGCACAGCGTTCACCACTGCCATGACATGCTTTCAATTATGTCCCAATCTTGAAGGGTTGAGTTGAAATAGGTAGTAGTTGTCAGGTAGGTATTTGTGAAAAACATGAGCAAGACTTTCTTTATTTTCGAAAAAAATTTTTATTTTTTTCTATCCTCCTGCTTTCAATCCCAGAACAGAAGCTGTGAGAACTTGAAAAAAAAAATTTTTTCTTTTTCTTTTTTCCATCCTCCGATTTGAAAAATGGCACTAAAAAGCTCGAGAGCCAACTAATAAAAAAATGCTCGCCTAACTGTGTTCATGAAAAAGACACTAGGTGGCGCTGAGGTATGAACAATTGTTATTGATATAAGCGACGTTTACAATGCGTTTCTATGGCACGCCAAAGAGGTCAATTTCCTCAAGTTCAGACCCTTTCCGTATGAAAAGGGTAAGAGATGGCCCAGATCTGACAGCAGATTCGTATTAACATTTTCTGAGATCTGTTGATTAAAAGCAACCCCGTTTAAATCCGACCAAAAATAACCGTTTGGACCCATTTCTCTGAGGGTAACTCTTCCATTTTGGACCCTCCATTGTGGTTATTCACTGGTTACTGACACCGCCCATCATTTTATAGCTGGGTCTTGCCCCCTCTTCGTTTTATAGTTGTGGGGATCTTCGTTTTATAGTTGGGCCTTCCATTTTATAGTTGTGGGGATCTTCGTTTTATAGTTCAGGGTCTTCCATCTTCTGTCTTCAGTCTTTGGTTTATAGACACCCCACAGCGCCCCCTGTTATCCTAATTCGTGCTGAGGCATGATGGGATATCTCCGGCACCAACAACCAATCAAATTCGACCTCGTTACAATTTGTCTAGACATGCTAGACGGGGATATACGGCCTTTTTAAAGGGTAGGTTATTTAAAGGTTATTAAAATAACCTTAACTGCCAGTCTGAGAGGACAAAGGGGACGCTAAAAAGGCAACAGCTTCTCGCTTGGTCTTGTTTCTAGCACCTGGGGTGTTTGTGTTTTCAGAGGTGTTAGGTCTTTGCTTTCTAGTCACCCTTGATCACCTGCTGAAAGAAATGTTGAAATAAATTTTTCAAATAGTCACGTGAATGTTGAATTTTTTTTCAAGATTTTGAAAGAAATTTTGTATTTCACAGGGTTGAATAAATTCCACTTTGGCGTGCCATAGAAACGCATTGTAAACGTCGCTTATATCAAAAACAATTCCTCATACCTCAGCGCCCCCTAGTGTCTTTTTCATGAACACACTTAGTTGTCGCCACCTTCTGTCCTTTTCATGTATACAAAAATCTTTCATGACATAAACTTAGTTGTCGCCACCTGGTGTCCTTTTCAAGTACACAAAAATATTTCACGAGTTAAACTTAGTTGTCGCCATCTGGTGTCCTTTTCAAGTACACAAAAATATTTCACGAGTTAAACTTAGTTGTCGCCATCTGGTGTCCTTTTCAAGTACACAAAAATATTTCATGAGTTAAACTTAGTTGTCGCCATCTGGTGTCCTTTTCAAGCATACAAAAATACTTCATCAGATTTAAACTTAGTTGTTGTCACTTAGTGTCCTTTTCATGCACTTACAATTTAATTGCTTGAAGTAACTGTCTTTTTTGCTCAGTTACAGATGCCTTTCTCTTGTCTTATTATTTGCGGTAATAACCGCCCATAGTATACGGCTGTCCCTCTGATTGTTTAGACTGGTCCCCTGCCTTCGAAACGCTCCGCTTGTATTTGCGGCCGTCACGAGGGCAGAAGACCAGTCTACTGATTGTTACATTCGGAACGACCTGAGGCGAACTGCTTATCTATCCACTGGCGGCGCATTTCACCTCGGACACAAGTCCAAGGCAGCCATGTTGTTTATCAACAAACCCACGTGACCGACCGTGGGACTACTTTGGCCGAATTTTGGCCCGTTAAGATATCCAACCGTACTTGCTCGATAAGTTGAGGCATATTATATATAAACTTCCCGATATCTCACCCAATCTGCCAATTATTGGCCAATAACGCAACGTTTTTGTGTGACCTATTTCGTTCATGCGCAGGGTGTGATGAGGCGACCGCATCTGAACTCTCACAAACGGGCAGCAATCGTTGCGCGTTCAAGATGGCTGCCTTGGAATTGTGTCCGAGGGGAAATGCGAGCCGTCACGGAAATTGCCGAGCAGTTGCCTTCGGAAGTTCCGAATGTGATTGTTAGGTGAAAATGGCGGGGATATGAATATTTTCTGAACTGGGCACGTTCGATCTTTCATCCACCATTGTTCGTCATGGCTTACTTTCCTGATCACTTCGCCGGGCCATGATGTTGTGATCTGATTGGCATGACGCCCTGATACTGCATTGTTTTCATTGGTCAGTGTCTTGATGTCGAATTTCAGTCGCCAAACGTTATGACGCTGGGTTTTCATTGGTCAGGCGGTCTCAGGCCGATTTTTGGCTGTAGTTGCTATTTGTAATTTAGATTCCTGATAATAGAGCCAGCAGCGGGTGTTATGTTTCGCAAGGTGTCATTATCAAACAACCAGGTCGTGTGTTAATGTTATAATTGGCTGTCGTCTTGGTAATGGCCCCTTTATTGTACACTTTATTGATTCTTCTATTGGTGTAATAACTTTGCCGCAGACCATATCATGTTTCCCGCGCCTCAACCTGATTTATTATCTCGGAAAATTACTTGTGGATTTCCTTCCCAGATGCTCAGGCAGCGAGACAGTACTCCCACATCACCAACGGCTATCAATCATGGGAATTTACTGGAAACAAAAGGCTCCTGTCGGCACGCCTAGTCCAATTAAAAGTAATCACGAGTTCTATCTCGGTGTGTTACGTATATACTTCATAGCACAGTGTGATAATATGGTGATGAATCGCGACGAGAGGCCTTCGATCCTTCGTCCCATGGCAACCAGGGACCACAAGGTCACAACGGCAATAAGAGCTCTAGAGATGCAGGGCCGCGTATGGGCGGTTATAACCGCAAAAAAGGACATCAAAACGAGGACATCATATGCAAAACTAGGACATTGTATTTCTTGAACGAAGTCTATGTGATGTAGCGCGATGTCTATGTTACATGTACACGGCATAGACAAGAAAGTACATGTTCATAGAATAAACTCTGTGCGCAAAGCACAAAGAAGACAGTACACACCACAACAGGACGTTACGAAACGAAGACAGCATGCACCACGAAAACGACGTTGCGAAACGGAGACAACAGGTGGCGCTCGTAAGAATGTACATGTACTTTCTTGTCGATGCCGTGTAACATAGACATAGCGCTACATCACATAGACTTGGTTCAACAATGTCCTCGTTTTGCATATACATGTACGATGTCTTCGTTTTGATATCCTTTTTTGCGGTTATAACCGCCCATAGCCGCGGATATCTAAAGCCTGCAGCACACTGGAACTATCTGCTGAGCGTATATATTTTTCGGTAGGCAGAAAGCTCACCGAAAATACGAGCACACGCGAGCTATCTGCTGAGCAAACGGTCTCGAATGAGTTTTTGCTCAGCAGATAGCTCAGTGTGCGGAATGAGCGCCGCGGGAAGCAGCGGCAAAAACGGGAACCAGTCTAAAGGAACCAGGGCTGGCTATATTGTCACAACCATCGCTACGTTTTCATTTCATGATGGATTTTGCTGTCCTCATTTAGTAAGAACTCATATTATGGGGATTGTCCCTATTTAGATGCAATAAAATAAATACCGTGTAGAAAATTAGTCGCATCGATCACGCAATCTGCAGTAATCGATAGTTTTTATACTAGTTCACTGTTGCAGAAATGTCGATGCCGGTGCAATCAATTTGTTGCCACAATATGGGATATTTGATCACGTTGGGCGATGTCCTTTTTAAATGGCAACCCCACCCGGTGGTCAACTCAGACTACATGTACATGTATGATGCACTGATTGTAACTGACATGACTATAGTGGGTGATCCACTGTTGCGATTTTAGCTTGAGACGGGGTTGCGTTCCCTTGCGGTTACCTTATACGGACTTCCGATTGCCATATAAGGTAACCGCAAGGGAACGCAACCCCATCTCAAGCCAAAATCGCAATAGTGGATCACCCGCTTAAAGAAGGCCTGTTTCCACTACAACGGATTCCGCTGCGGTTTGCGGTGCCGGAGCGGTTTTCACAGGGCTTTGGATAATCCTTCGATGGTTTAACAATACACGGTGTGTTAATTATCCCAATACCTGTGAAAACCGCTCCGGGGCCGCAAACTGCAGCGGAATCCGTTGTAGTGGAAACAGGCCTTAAAGGCCCGCTTCCACTACAGCGGTAGCGGGTTTATTTTCAGAGGGATTGCGATAGTCAACACGCCGAAAAACGGTCAAACCATCCGAGGACTCTCCACGCCTAGCTACCGGTGTTCGTTGGTTGCATAGTTTTCTATATGACTTCTTTCCCTCCCTATTCCCGCTGAAACATCTGTGCCCGTATGGGACCATATTAGTGAGGTTTCGCAAATCTGCGAAACACGAAGTACGAAATACGAAATTGGACTTTATTTCCATGACGTAATGTATTTCAGGAAATGGTTGGTACCATAAAGGCCTGGGTCCACTTGTGCGTTTTACGCTGCGTGATGCGTTAAGTCTTTTGTTATTTATTTATTTTCCGCCGCTCTGCTTCCAAATAATGGGCGAAGCGCATCACGCAGCGTAAAACGCACAAGTGGACCCAGGCCTTAAATAGCGCCTGCCGCAGAGCCTCTTTCAGCGTATGACGTTCGACTGATAGAGTTACGGTGTATATTAAACTTTGAAATTTATCTTTCGTTTTCACTTCGTACATGTAGATACGAAATGAAAACTTAAAAATTCAAGATGCACCATAATTCTCTCAGTCTTACATGTATATATGCTAAAGCGGGTAACCACTGTTGCGATTTTGGCTTGAGACGGGGTTGCGTTCCCTTGCTGCGGTTACCTTATAAGGACTTCCGATTGCCATATAAGGTAACCGCAAGGGAACGCAAGACGGGGTTGCGTTCCCTTGCTGCGGTTACCTTATAAGGACTTCCGATTGCCATATAAGGTAACCGCAAGGGAACGCAACCCCGTCTCAAGCCGAAATCGCAACAGTGGATCACCCGCTTAGCCAACCATCTTCTGAAATACATTACGTCATGGAAATGAAGTCCAATTTCGTATTTCGCACTTGGTGTTTCGTCAGATTTGCGAAACCTCACTATTACATCTTCCGGGGATTCCGGCTCGGTTTGCGGTGCGGTTTTCACATGGTTTCAATGAAAGGTCTTCCAGTGCCTATGCTACATGTAGGCCTACATGTGTACATGTACATTCAGACATCTGCAGGAAATGTGAAAGGCGGAAAGAGTAGATGAACAAAGTGTGAAGGGGAGCATTCAAAATGTGCTTTTTGGGAGTAGGCCTACCCGTCGAAAAACATCGGTTCTCTGTTCGAGACCGAGCAATGATTTTATTCAATACGACATCCCAAGTTTCATCATAAATTTCGTCAGATCCAGAAAATGGAAAAAGGATTGGTGCCATCACAAAGATGTAGCCACAGCATTAATGTACACGGCTACTTTTTTCTTCCTTCCAATGTGCAAATACACCGACCGGTTCACACGCTGTATAGCGATAATTCTTACCTTGATGAAGTAGAACTGCCGTCCACCACGATATCAACCGCCGATTTTGGTCTCCTAGATACCACATATCGGCAAGATCTTAAAAAACAACGTCACTGGATTAGCATTATGATTGTCAAAGATCCATCATGTCAACGTTGCTCGTACGTCTGTTCCGCAGCCCTGCGAAGGAGATTTACGAAAATAATACTATCCCCCTTTGATGACGGCCGTCTCATGTCGTATCGTAAGTCCAGATCCGGTTACAGGTGTAGTTCATCGATCCGTACGTTCTCGGGAACCAGTAGTGACCAGACGACCCGTGTCGTCCGCTTAAAATGTTTCTTTTACCAAGTAGGCTACCTGTTGCTTTGCACCAATCAACAACAGGTCCTGGCTCTGTGGGCAGCAAGTCCGCATACGCGTGCTGTCCAGGCAGTCGTCGGCCGACACAAAATTGCACCTAAAATCCGCAAATGCGCATTGGTCTTGACCGAACCTCTCGAGCGGAAGTAACCAATCGAAACTGTTGAATTAACGCAACACGGCCAAACGGATTCGGCCAATAGGAGTCGCTGTTATGGCTTCTCTAATCGATACTTCTTTGTGCGATTTTCTGCGAGTTGGATTAATGTCTCTCAACGATACTATTCATTCAAACAGTTATGCTGACGTGTTTTCCGTTTCTAGGACTCAACTGACGTGGTGCATATTATAATGCAAAGATATACACTAATCCCTCCGCCTGACGATGCCAACTACAGAGTGTCCCAAAAAAACATCCGAGATTTATTTATAAGTTCTCGTCGTACTGGTTTTCACATCATGAATCGATAAGATGAGAACTTTAGTCAATTACACTAGTCTGATTTGCATGGTGGCGTGTGGAGATAATGTATCGCCTGGTTAGTGGGTACTATTGTCATTATACTAATCTATGGACCTAATCAGTCATCATTCTACAGTCATTTAAAGGAATATCCTTCACATGCGAGGGTCCGTGGGTTCGAATCTGGTAGGAAGCAATGTCTTTCACCTTAGAGGTCCGACTTCTATTTCATATTCTTCACATGCGGCTGAAAGGAAACTTCTTTGAATGATTTCCATTAAAAACTCTTTGTAGTCTGGCATTTTGGTTCCAGAAGCCACCGCTAGGGCTGGAAGGCTTCGGCTCTGGCTGCCATTTTATTGCTGACGTCACTGTAGGAATCCATTTTGGCGCCAAAATTTCATTTTCCCCGTCTACAAAACGGCGATGATTTTGAGCTTTTGTTAATACAGATCTGCAACACATACAAACATTCTCATCAAGAAACTTCCTCGGTGTTGCCATTCCGCGCGATTCGGCATGTTCGATTACATTTAGCACCCACGTGGCTACGGTTACCCCATTCTAAAAATAACCCGTGATGTCAACATAATGATCAAAATGGATCTGCGACGAGTTTTTGTCGCAAAGATGGCAGCCAGAGCCGAAGCCTTCTAGCCCTAGCGGCGGCTTTTGGAACCAAAATGGTAGTCTGGTTCCTGACCTGCCGTAACACAGCAGCGACACACAGCAGGTCAGGGAACCAGAGATTAAACTCTGCGGAATGACGGCAAAAACAGTATATGGAGAGAAACAATATATTTACAAAAAACAGCATATTTACAGAACATACGGAGGAAATTTCATACAAAACGACAGTTAAAGGAGATTTGTTTATTGTGGAAAACTGTATACAGGATTTTTACTAAAATTTAGACTCGAGAAAACAGTATTTACACGACATTTTATCCCCCTCAGCACGATTTTGAATCTGCTCCGAAGATCTGTTTGATGATGCAGTTTACCTTGTTTGTTTTTTCTTCCCACCCTCAACATAGTTCCCCCCCCCCACGATCCTGTTCACTTTGAGAGTTTGTTTAGTCCAGAAGCACCAACAACAGTTGCAGGACAAATCAACGTAAATTAAGTACCGTTTTATGATTAAGTGATTGTTGACGGTTGCCATGGCCGCCAAAGCCAGAGGCAAAACGCGGAAAGCGTTTTATTTGTCATCAAAATCGCTCTAATAGATACGAATAGGTCGCGACATGGCGACCGAGTGCTGACCGGAGATGTCAACAAGAAACGACTGATATGGTGTATACTCGTTGTATAAGTGACTCGGGACCTACATGTAAAGTAGGCTACACTGACGTATTACAAATGTACGTCATTCTCGCCTCAACTTTTGGAAATTCCGGTCGTGATGAACAGGCAGGGAAGGAGGCTGGGGTCGGCCAGACGTGAAAGGGCTGAAATTACATGTAGGCCTATTATAAAATGTAAATCAACATTGTTGATATATATAATTGTATTATATCGATATACATTGTATTTATTCAAGTACGTGTATAAAGTTATTTTAGTGAATATTTTTTTCATATCCATTTGTCACGTGCCCAGGTCCTGAACATACCATTCTCTTCAGCAAGAAACTTATCAATTGGCCACAGATTCCCCCAAATTTGTGCTTATTTACAAAAACATTTTGCCACCACTCCCACCCCCACATGTGACAGTGCACAAAAGTTTTCAGGAACTGCTGCGATTCCGGTGTTTACCTCGGCCTCATGATAGGACTGAATGGCAATGGGAACTAACCTGGTTCCCTGGGAATCCGACGGTGGCGCTGGCTGTCGATTCGTTCTACGGCGAACAATCAGTACCACCGTCGGAGCCCAGGGAACCAGGTTAAATGGGAACATGCAGCAGGACCAATCGGCGCGGGCTCTCAAATCACATGACAATCAAAATGGCGACAGCTGGCTAAAAAGTCGTCAATTGTTGCCTCGTGTGCGCGCGTCAGTAGGCCTACACGTTTGCGGGGGACGGTAAAACTGGTTGCCACTCAGTGCCAACTGATAAGTATCGCCCGTAGTGTGTCCTTGAATGCGGAAGGCTACACGCTCCATTAGTACTAGTAGACGACCGTCCAGTGAGCTCCACAGCGTTTGAGTGTCCGGCGTCACCACGAGCTGGCCACCCTTGCCACTCTTTGTTTGGACATCAATTTCCGGGCCTCCCGCGCCTCTCGCCTTGGTATAAAAGTTACCTTCTATACGGCGAGGTGTTGGAAGACTCTGAAACAATACGCCAATTTTTCCCACGCGTAAGTCCCAAGAACTGTTCTTCGACTATACTCAACTATTCATTTAGTCGACCTGCGCGCACCTAGAAAGTGCTCGCCCTTGAAAACGATTACACTGTACATGTACATGTAGTTGAGATCAAGGCCGTATCCTTCGACCGGCGTGATTGATATTTACATGTATACATGTAGTTTATTATTTACATTGTGTTATATGGGGGGGGGGGGTGAAAGAACCAGCACCGGGACTTTCTGGATGTCTCTTTATCAGATCTAGAACTTTCAGCACTCCTTTCGTTCCTCGCAACAGGTGCTGAACAAGAGGAAACGCACACCTGTCAATAAAACCGACAGGAATACAAACTTATCAACTTCCAGCAGTCACCGCTGATGAATAAAAAGCGATAAAAAATTAGCACGAAGAGCACATACGATCCGCCCAGTCAAAAACGAGGCTTGTCTCTCAGGCAGTTTGTGATTTTACCAGAATATGAAATGCATCAATCTGGTTCGTTGCTATGTCTTTGTTAGTATATTTTGATTTCTTTTTTTCCCGCTCCCGCCGTCGTATTTTCCGTCGTCTGTCTCTGATTTTCTTCTTTTTCTTTCTCCGTCGCTCTCGCATGCGTTTTCGCCGCCAGTCTCGCGGTGTCTCTCCGTCCAGCGGGTCGGATTTATTGGTGATAATATCTGGAGAAGAAAAGAGAAGGTACGCGCTGAGATTTACTTAATAAGCCCATGTTCATTGGCTGAAAGATTTTCTCGTTCACCAATCAGAGCATCCGAGACACACTCCACACAGCGATAAACTCCAAAGGATACTCCACTGAGCGATAAACTCCAAAGGATGCAGATCCTGTTCGATTGAGGGGCGGTTTTTTTTCTGAAGGTCTTTTTCTCACGAGAAATCTCGCCATCTCGCCAGAAATCAGCCATGAATTATTAGGTGGGCCAACTAGGATACCGTGTACATTCTGGCCGGAGACGACAAAAATCACAATAGCCAATTTATTGCCAGCAATATTTCCCATTTTATGTCCAGGCATAGAATAGTTTATGCTACATGTATATACATGTAGCTTAAAATTGACCAATCAGAGTTCAGGAATTATTGTCGACGCAAAATCAGCCAATCACAACCATTGTGAGAATTTTCCACAGTGGGTGGTCATTTCTTGTTTTGGCGCCTTATCAATTCTGCACGAAAGTATGAGTTTTATGTCTAGACACGCGCACTAAAGGAATCGAAGTAAGTGTCGATAACAGTTCCTGTACACCGATCGGTCAATGGAATGATTTTTCGCCATTTTACGCCATAGTACAAATGATACGTCTAGACATAAAATCGGAATATTGCTGACGGTAAAGTAATAATTTTTGCCCACGCTGGCCAGCGAAAATCAGTTTACTCGTCGGGACATAAGTTGCGGTTTCAGATTCACTAGATTGGTTCCCGTCTTCGCCGCTTCACTCCCACGGCGCTCACTCCACAACAAATGAGCGCCGCGGGAGTGAAGCAGAAAGACGGGACCCAGTCTACAGATTCACTGATTTAAATTAACGTCTGCTGTAAATCCGTACATGTTGTCGCGAACACAAGCTGGGTGGTCTAGGGTGTACAATGTACATGTAGGCCTACATGCAGATAACTTACCAACACACTTTCGTAATAACATTCTACACCTCCTGTTTTCTGTAAGCGTTGGGCAGCGTTTGCCATTCACCGACGGAAGTTGCGTCACTGCGCGAGCCCGAGTCTCGATGCCATATTTGTAGCCACACGTCTGCCCATTCCGCGTGCAGGCAGTCCATCCGCTCCAGGCGGACACTTCACAATCAACTGAAAATAAACAAGGAGGCCAAGAATTTGACCATTGTCTGAACGACAGCAAGGGCCAAATTAAGAGAAGTCATTTGATTGGTCAATGATTTGTCATCGTGTCCGTCTATTATGATGATGTGTCTTTAGACATCATTTGGGAACAGTGAGGATAACCAAGCCAATTCATAAGCATGGGTATACATGTATAAAAGATTTCAAGAGGACAACACAGCTTAGCAGTAAGTGGCAAGTTACGTCATAATCCTCAAAAATTCCAATATGTCTGCCGTGGCGACCATCTTGGATGAATGGCATATGGCTGTTTTCAACATGAACTTGAAATAGCCAACCTAAATTACTTAACAATAAAGTCGATTGGCCATGGCGGGTTTTTATCAGACGGGACGAGAATGTGTTCTATCGATTTTCCATTCTTACGCATGTGACCTCTGGCGGCGAAAACGGAAATTTCTTTGTCCGGTAATCTCGCGGGTACGTGAATGTCGATAACTGTACTCAACAAAAGTCTCCGTTTTCGCATCCTCCAACAGCAGGCAAACGTTTGAGTGAATGAAGAGCGCGAGGTAAAAATCCCTGCTTTTGGAGGATGCCATTTTCGTTACCGGTACGTACCTTGAAAAAGACATTCTTGTGCTAACCCGCTGTAATACATTCCAGGTGGACACCCTTCTATACACTGTCCTCGGTGGCTGACAAATGGTGGTTTGCATGATGTGCAGTATCCGCGATCAAGGCACGTTTCACAGTTTGGAATACGACATTCTGTTGAGAGAGAGAATGGAAATCTAGTCACGTGTGTTTAGTAGAGATGGCGTAATCGTTGAAACGTGTATTCATGTAAAGCCCCGCAATGTCCTGGTGGGTGTCGGGAAAAATCCCTTGCTAGGAGCTTGGAGGAATTACTTCCTCCAAGCTAGGAGCCATCCCTGCTTTTTGCTCTTCCCCATGTAAAGCCCCACAATGTCCTGGTGGGTGTCGGGAAAAATCCCTTGCTAGGAGCTTGGAGGAATTATACTTCCTCCAAGCTAGAAGCCATCCCTGCTTTTTGCTCTTCCCCATTAAACTCCCTACGTAGTTGTGAGTCGCGCCCCCTTCGGTTTTCCCGCTCTCCACAACTGCTTCACTTCGTAGAACTTGCCGCGTTTGGTCAACAGAAATGGCGTCAGGGCCTGGCGCGAGTTGTATCGATATAGCCTATCAGCACGTCGCTTTCAGAACTCTTTGGCCCGTTGGCAACGGATGTTCTTGTGCTATACCATGGCTACGAGATCACATGATCCGCTAGCCAATGAAAAAGTGTCTCAAGCCAGCTTGGTTACGGGTTGCTCGGCGCTCTCATTGGTCGACTCTCTCAACGCCATCTGTTGACCAAATACGGCAAATTTTACGAGGTGAGAAGTAGTTGTGGAGAGCGGGTAAACCGAAGGGGGCGCGGTACACAACTGCGTAGGGAAAGCATGCCAAAGAGAGAAAGAAAAAAGATCAAAATGAAGCAATTTAGATATTATGCAAGTGCAAACTCCACTGGTCACTAGCTACTTTACGGGGTCAGCTACCGTCTGGTTCACCCGAATGCATTGTGGGAAAGCTCTCAATGTAACACTTGCTCCAGATGAATCAGGAAAAAACTTCAAAAACATATTTATGTCAAAAAAGCCTTCGCAGGAATTTACGATTTTCATCATTTTGAGATCAGACAAGGTAAGAATTTGAAAACAAATATGGGCAGGACTGATGACTGACGTTTCGTCAAGCATTTATCATAGGCTGTGACAGTTCTCTATTGATCAACCTGTCAAACTTGTCCTCACCAATGGCGACATGGTTTGTAAGATGTCGGACATGATACCGGACATGCCGCAGTGAAAACGTGTAACAATTTCAGGTCATGTATTATCAAACGATTTTTAAAAGAATCAAGCAGTCCGATCTGTCGATGAGTTTTAAGAGCTCTATCATCTTTCGACGACCACATTCTATTTTTGTACAAGGGTTTTACCTCTTGTTCTAGTATTAAGAGAGAGAGGCTGGTGACGCGAGACTACTCTTGTTCCGCTACTTCTCAACGATATTCCAACCAATTACCTTCGCTAGGCATTATGGGTAAACCCGGATAATGCCTTAGCCTTCAACTGCTGTGATGCGCCTGCACAAAAGTGCAGTGAATAAATTTAGGCCCTTTTCTGCCAAAATGTAGGCCTTTTTGGAAACAATAATAAAATATCTACCAATAAAGCTCTCAAAAACGACCAAAAAAGGGTATTTTGACGTTGCAGTTGTCAAAACGTACGGAACTACATCGGAAGGATAAAACCAAATTACTCAACAGGTCCTTGGTTTGCTCAACCAATCAGGACACTGCATTGGCAGAATGTAAACGAGACCATGTGCTTATCAGCTGTCACGTGCTTCTGTGGACCAATCAGATAATTAGGTCGACGCAAAAACGTTTCGTATACGTGCCCATGAAATTCTTCAATTCCACTTGGCATGTATTGGAACTACGATCGCTCCGCCGAGAAAGTAGGGAACTGATGGCAGTGTCACTAGGTCGACGACTGGAGGTGGCGCTGTGTGCAGTTTGTATTCCAACGCGTCACACTAGATTCTATCATTATGGTTTCCGATCTCATGATCGGAAACCATATAGTGTTTGGTCGTGGTGTCTGTCTGTCTGAGTCTGTGTCTGTCTGTCTGTCTGTCTGTTCAGTCTGTCACACCTATAACTTTGTTCCTGCAAGAGCTACAGACCTGGAAATGTGACCTGAGCTACAAGATGGAATGAAAATTTCCAGTCTCCGATACCTGGTTCATGGTGAAATTGACATATCAAAAGTTGAGATTTTGTCTGTCACACTTTTGTTTCTTGAATAACTTGTCTCCGACGTCAGGTAGAGCACTAGTAACAAGTTCCTTCCCTATGTTTATGGCCCTTGGCAAGATACTGGCATCAACAAATTTATTCTCCAGTGTCAGCATCATAATGATATTGATATATCAAATTTGATATTTTGACATATCGGGAGATCTGCCACAGTAAGTGACTTGAAACTGGTATCACAACATCATTGCCATCCACGGTTGTTATTGCAACTGAAATTTTCAGTTTGCGCCTGCTCGGTCGCTTGATATTTGCTGATATCGTGGTGAGATTTGATATTCAAATTTGATAACATGACATAAGTCAGAATCAGGTGATGGTAGAGACCTAAAACCTTCCCCTACACCTAGGTTATCAAGGATGAGCTTTCAGATTACGCAATGACCTTGAAGGTCAGAGGTCAAGGTCAAGGTCAAACAGTTCTTAAGCGCAAATCTCCTCGGAATTTCAGGAAAAAACGAATTAGAAGCCTGAATTTACCATCCCCGATAGGTTTAATCAGGGATCCTGTCCCAGTTATGCAATATTTCTCAAGGTCAGAGGTCAAGGTCACAGCCAACCATCACAAATAACATGAGACAGAACCTGGTAATGGTGGAAGCCTAAAACCTTCATCGACACCTAGGTTATCAAGGATGAGCTTTCAGATTACACAATGACCTTGAAGGTCAGAGGTCAATGTCAAGGTCAAACAGTTCTAAAGTGTAAATCTTCTCAGAATTTCAGGGGAAAACTAATTAGAAGCCTGCATTAACCATCCCCTTTTGGTTTAATCAAGGATCCCTATTCCAGTTACGCAATACTTCTGAAGGTCAGGGGTCAAGGTCACAGATAACTAGCTCTAGAGTAGTAAACTTCTCATCGGAAACCATTGACATCGCTCCGATGTCCTTCTCTTGTATTTTGAGCGCAAGGTTTCTGCTGTCTTCCTTTTTCCCAACGTGTGTAGGGCCTAAAGTGTACGAATGCCGCAGCGTGTCGTGGTGTCAAAACGAACTGTAGGCCTACTGGGGAAGTGAAAACCGTACGTCGTCTAGGCCTACATGTACGTCTTAAGATTTTAGATCGGCAGCACACATACGGAATCTCGGTGATATCATCTCATAGACATGGATTTTGTATGTGTGCCTCCTGCTTTTGGAATGCGTGCAAACGTGAGAGGGTTCGACCAGATGTTTGCATAATTCGTGCAAAAATGATAATCTGCTCTTACTTGTGCATTTGCTGTATCCCTTTTTTGTGACCCCGAAATATCCATGTGGACATTTCCTGGTGCAGATTCCTCTCTGTTTCATCCCATCCCTGTACAGGTACATGAAATTGTTTGGACTACACGTGACGCAGCCATTACTGGGTGAACAGCTGGCGCAACCTTTTGGACACAGTGGGTAATACCCGATGATTGCTGAAAGAATAGAAATATTCAATTTGAATAAAAATCTGTGAGTAAAACACGACTTTATATAAAAAGGCATACGTTTTTACCTTGAAATACCTCAAAGTAAGTGAAGGCACGGAATCCACTACTAACTAGGCCAGGATGTTCGAAACTTATATAGGCAGAGGCGATGATCTTGGCGTTAACCTTATCTTGGCGTTAAACTCGTCCTTTGCATAAGTCCTGTCGATCGGCGTCAACATAACGTTAACCCCGATTAACCTATATGCCCGCCGTACACGGTCAAAATAGTTCCAACGATTTTTTTGAAATTCAGGTTAAGGGCCCAAGGGCTCCGATAGGTATAGACCCACATATTTGGGAGGTTTATGAATCAAACGATAAACGTTAACGTAACGACAACGTTATTTTTCCGAAAATGCAATATAAAATCTGGTTAATGTGTAATATGAAAAATAACGTCGTAAAGTTTACCTTTACCGTTGGATTTCTAAACCTCCCTATTGAACCCTTATTGAGCATACGCAGAACACAATTATAACCCTGTACGGCAGGCAGAACTTGTTTCGACTATTGTAGGTTAGAACCCGTGTTAATTTGCTTTTTCATTCCTGACTTTCAAAACCTTTCTCTTGAATGCACCGACATTTTTGAAACCAGAAATCTCTTTTTAAAGTTGCATTTGCAGGGAGGAATCTGTGCAAATGTATTAGAATAGCAATGATTGCGATGCGGGGAAGTAAAAATGATACCTGTTGTCGGAAGTATCTGCCTAATTCAAAGAAGAGACAGCTAATTGTTACAGATGTGGATGTTGAAGAAAGCATTGGTTTCAATGATTACACTGCATTGCGTTGATAATGTACATTGCAGTTGTCTAGAAGTAGTATGTTCCGACCCTGGCAGAACTTTCGGTTTGATGTACAAATGTACGTTCAGGGCCGCGTTTTGACGGGAAGGGGGAGGGGGCAGGGGGCCGTTGCCACAAGGACTAAATTACACGTAACGTGTTTTTCATGCTGAATTTAGGACATAGGCCTACTATTGGCAAAAGAGTGTCTCCCCCTTCCCCGAAAGGAAAAGCCAGATATGGCCCTGGTGTTGATTAATTAACTCATCTGCCCCCAGACTCCAGCAGACGGCATCTTCTGTCAAAGTTTTCTCACATCCTATGGTACTGATTGAAAAATATTTGAAGAAAGGTTGTTCCTGTCAACCATCTGGTAGTCTCGCTTCACCAGCCTCTCTCTCTTACGTTTCATGGGCGCAGCCATGTTTTTCGGCCGTTGGCCAATCAGATTCGGATGCTCTGAGCTGGACACTCGCCACCTGGCGGTAACAAGATTTTGTAGTCTGTTCTACCAGACTCTCTCCTGTAAGAGAGAGAGGCTGGTGACGCGAGACTAACCATCTGGAGAAAGTTTCTTCGATTTTTTTCCAATTTATTTCCAAGGATTTTGGAAAACTTCAAAAGAAGATACGTCTGTTCAAACCTGGAGGCAGATGAGTTAACCACTGATTGAATGTCAAGCGATTTGATAGAAGGATACTTTTTATGCCGCCCATATCATATAGGCCGACATGCCTTCATCGACATCTCAAATCAAAACTGACTGAACTACAACGCCTACACTCACTCCCTGCTATATACCCACGCTTCTGCCTGTTTTAGAGACGCCAGGGGCCTGGGGCATTGCATCATGGGATAATATTGACCGTCTGCCCGGAGTTATGAGAACTGAAGGCAGATATGTTATGATAGCAAACGCCTTTGGGACATAATTAAGTTCTCAAGAGATTTTGGTTTTGACACCTACTCGTTGTAATGCAAGCCTATTTTATCACGTTGTTACAAGCATATGACAAACGCGACCAATGTTGACAAAGATTCACGAATTCTATGGCCGCCATCTTGGAATGCCGCGTTAACAGTGGTTTTACAAAATGTTATATTTTGTCTCATTCTTGGCAATGTTTTCATATGACTACGAATAGTTCTCTCGAACGGCCTATTTACACTCATAACCGGGAGCTATTACATGTTACTCGCGTCGCGGTAAAGGTAGTCCCCCTTTGCAAGGTCGTTGTTAACTCAATGGTGCTGCTTGGTCCGTCACCACAGGGGTTGATAAAGCATCCTGAAAGTCAGGTCACTTCACTCGGCTCTATTGCCTCACTTATAACAAGATCACAGGAAAAAAGTGCTGCAACATCGGAAATCAGCGTTACTTATAGTGCCCAACACCAATTTTCAGTGAGTGATGGTACCAACATTGACGGTACCATAAGTAGCCCTGGTTTTCGGAGTTTCATCTGCTGATGCCCGCTGTACAAGATCAAATTTTTCATCCAATTTTTGGGAAATTCAGATTCCGGGCCTATTTGGGCTTCAATTATACATTGTAAAACTCGCATGTAGGCCTTCATTGAGCATATTATTTTTGATTACACCTTGGAGGAATTTATAATTCCTCCAAGATTACACCAACTTTTTAGGAGGGATGGGATTTCATAGGCCCTTTTTTAATAGGATGTGATAAAAATGATGTTCTTTCTAAGTTTAAAGTTGAGAACCTATATTTCGGAAAGGACAAACTGCACTCTGGTACAGTTTTCCGGACGAAATATTTCTTGGGTTTACTTTGACAGGCCATCATTTACCCATTCAGCTGCAATAACAGCCAGGCGACACTGCCAGTCTCCTCTAAGTTTCATCCTTGCGTGTTCATTTCAGAACGGCTGTTACTAAATCAACTCAAGATCAATTTCTCTTCCGGAATAACAGATGACAGAAATTCTCATTGTCAAAGTTTCCTCGTCTTTGATAATCACAACCTCATCCCTAGGCACCTGGCTCGTGTATCCTGCGTGCTATTTGCATATCAGTCGCACACTAGTGGACGAGGTTTTGATCACCTGCTCATTGCTGCCGTACCGGAAGTCATCGTTGCGGGATGACGGATTGCGAATTGCACGTTGCACTTTTAAACAAGTTTCAACGACTGTGTTTATTTTCGATTAGCGTATAATAAATCTGTGACGAAATATCATAAATCCAAGAACAAAATCGGCGCACAACATTCCTTCGAATTGGTGTCACAGGGTGCTTTGTAGCGTCGCCAATAACTTGATTATCAGCGTTCACGCTAACTGTCAAAGATCTCACGAAACGCGCGGTGGAATGCTTTGCAAAGTTTAACAAGTTTGGGACTTTCTAAGCTTTGCAAAGTTAAAAATGTGTGGGCCTTTCTAAGCTTTGCAAAGTTAAAAATGTTTGGGTCTTTTTAAGCTTTGTGAAGTTAAAAATGTTTGGGTCTTTTTAAGCTTTGTAAAGTTAAAAATGTTTGGGTCTTTCTAAGCTTTGTAAAGTTAAAAATGTTTGGGTCTTTTTAAGCTTTGTAAAGTTAAAAATGTTTGGGCCCTTTTAAGCTTTGTAAAGTTTAAAATGTTTGGGCCTTTTTAAGCTTTGTAAAGATTAAAATGTTTGGGTCTTTTTAAACTTTGTAAAGTTTAAAAGTTTGGGCCTATACTCTGATATCAACAACCGTACAGGCGTCATCCGAATTCACACTCTATCTAGCGTAATAACACGGTGTAACATCTGCCATTGTTTCCGTATGTTAGTGTTTCGCCTTAATATTGTTTTGGAAACGCTGGCAGATAGATCGAGATGGTTCGCTGTGTGTCCCGTATTGTCACGTTCAGCTTATAGGAGGTGTCAGTGAGTTGACCAATAGGTGTCACTACGGCCCAATTCACTGTATATAGCGGACCCATATTCTTGATCGAGCACCAATCACGTGAATTTTCCTGTGTATTGGTCCGCTAGAACTTTGCTGCCATCTTTTGGCAATACGCGCGGCTGACTACTCCTATTCCGTCATACAGTAGTAGGGAAACACTCACATACATGGGAACATCAAAAGCGTTACACCGGTTCTCACTTAAATCGAATCCGATCAGACCAATGGTACATTGGTAACGTTCTTGACGGCTGTTTTTTAAAAAGTGCAAAAACCAATCATGAAAATACTGGAGGGGACGTTATAACTTTTCTCACGCTGTCTACATAATGTTACAAGGACGTCAAAGCCGTTGGCGATTCCCGTTGTTTTTCTTCCAAATTACTTGGCATATTTCCTTCTAACATTATCTCAAGTTATACAGAAATATTATTCTTCTGGAACCTTCATCCTAGTTTCTTGCGCGTATAACAACGGGTGAGAACTAAATTTGACATATTTCTGTTTGGTTATAATTGTATGAGCAAACACTTTACAGGGGGACTTTTGTTGGGGGAAGGTGTTAGTTTTCCTAGTCCCTTATTGAAGTCACAAAGTGCAGTGTAATTGAAACTTATGCTGGAGGNGGCAGAGCAATGATTTTTTTTACCAAGAAAAATTTAATCACATAAAAATTCTAGTATTTTGCTCTCAGATGCCAGGAAAATGCATTTAAAAGCACTTAAATTGTCAAATTTTTCTGGGGGAGAGCCCCCACACCCCCCTTTAGGCTTCACTTTTTCGCTGCTCACCAACTTTGTCGAGCTACGCCCCCCTTTCTGTGAATCCTGGATCCGGCCCTGTATTACGAACCAGTTTGAACCAACAGATAGTGCCCAGTTAACCCCAATCCGTCCAGTTTGCAGCAACATGGCCCAACCTACATCAAGTGGGAATCCAGTTGGCACCAACAGGTACCGGTTAACTGTATTTTGTGATCCAAAAACTTTGCGTCATCTCAGTCTGCGGTCCAGTTTGAACCGACACATATTTGGTGAAAGCCTCTGCACCAACAGATTGACCCAACTCGTGCCCACTTTGAACCAACAGACACTTGATGACCCAATTTACATCATCTGGCGGTCCAGTTTGAACCAACAGATATTTGGTGATTCTATTTGCACCAATTTGGCCCAGACTGCACCAAAAGGTGTTTGGTGGCCCAGTTTAGACCAAAGAAATGATATGACCTCGCGGTGCACCTGAATGACTCTCACTATTTTCCAGTGCAGCTTCGTGCCGAGGCCATCAGGACATGTAAAAAAAACTTATAAGGAAGTAAGAAATAAAAGTGGAAAATAAGAAGTGGGAAATTTTGGAATTTTGCGCGAATTTTTTCAATTTCTCAAATTGGGAGAAATTGTCTTAAAATGATATGACAGTTTGTCCGATTTTTCGGGCGACATTTCTCAAAATGGGAAAAAAATTTCTTCCAATTTGAGAAATTGAAAAATTCGCGCAAAAGAGCAAAATTTCCCACTTCTTATTTTCCACTTTTATTTCTTACTCCCTTTTATCTGTTCTTTAAAAGTCGTCCATTTTGAATTCGCGTTGCGAAGGATACCATTGTGTTCAGTTTACTTTGTGTGAAGGGGTTAAAGTACTGTGTTGTTAAACCATTCATGTAATATTGTAATCCTTTCGTAATCTCTCAAAATATCATAAAATGATTTATGACATTGCGCCTATTGTAAGAGATACGTTATATGACGGTAAAACCTGTTCTGGGATTTGCTGGCCTTCAACGTATATCAATAATGCAATTGTGCACCAATCCCGACAACCGCAGTACTTGCATGATTACATGAGTTCGGATTTGTGTCGGCTGAAAATAACTATATACGAATAGGCGTATTTTAATTTCCTTTATGCATCTTGACGTGTTCTCTTTGAAAGCGCAAGTTTCCAGTGCATTTGACGCGATTCAATTTTGTGAAAAGACAAGGCTGACAGGGGTTACCTAGGACATGAAAGTTTCTTCTGACGTTTTTCACTGGTCCAAGTTTTGTAACGTAACCTGTCATTGGGTCTTATTTGTCACGTGACCTTTCGCTGCATCGTATCTCAATCCATTGTTTTACTTCTCCTTTTCGCACCCATCCTCACACCCAGGGTCTTCACAACCGGCTCCCCCTCTCGCGCCTGGCGACATCCACGTCATTTTATTGGGGAACCAGCGGAGCACTGGACTCCGCTGAATTCAGCCAATCACCGGCGGGCCCAGCGAAGCTTCTATCCCGTCTTGGTCAATTCCCACAATGGCGGCTGTAAAAATATCTCGATTCGCTGACAAACTCGCTGAATTTCTGATTGTTCCTGAATAAACTTCGTATAAAAATGATTCTCACGGATTATCTAGATAACTGGTACGTACCAATGGGTTCAAAACACGAAGGTATGATCCAGTTCATGTGTTTGGGGCAGCTATCATTCGACCAGCGTGCATAAATTATTGAATGAGATGCAATGCTACGAGACTGGTATCCGGTAACTCATTACACCTGATATGTGCAGACGTTGTAGCACTAGGCGCGGTATTTGGTTATTACATCAAGTGGCATTTTCCCACTGCATTGCATGGTTTATCTCTGAATTACCAATTGGCGAGTGCACATGAGGGAATGTCCGTCTTATCCACCGAAACGGGATGGATGTCCTCATTGAGGGAGGGTACGACCGTAAATGACCTGAGATTCTCAGGATGTTTCGCACCTCGATGACAAAAAAGAGGACAAAAACTTAAGGGAGGGGGGTCGAAAGGAGCATAACTTCGCCGATATTTCTCACAGCTGTTTTTGAAGCATTATTTTCACTATGACTATCAGGGCCATTCTTACAAAACTTCCACCAAACATTATTAGAATTATCATAAATTGGTCTTTCAGTGGCTCTCACTCCCGTACCTTTTGTTGCAAAAGATCCTTTAGATTTGCTACACTGATATTTTGACAACATGATCACCGCCCCAGCATCGTTCTTTCAATAAAATCCCGAACGAAATCAGGTCATAATTCATCCATTGGTCCCATTGTATCACAACCTTCATGAGTCTGACTAAAGACAGTTTTGTCATAATGTCTCTTTCTTTGAATACCTGGAACTTATGAATTTACCATTCGTTTATAACTAAACAACTAGATACAGACATAAAAGACGGGCATTATAGAAACTCAATTATTTGAAAACGTCGCAGAAAGTTTACAAATTCTCTTCAAATGTCAATCACAGGGACAATCGAGTATCCGGAGGTATTTTGGTTCGCCCGGTAGGAAGCAGACACAATCATTCAGAAGTTTGTCAAAGCACTTAAAAATGTGGTAGAGACGGTGAAGTCATGTTGCTAAACCTTTTCAGGAATAGATATGATTGTGTAGCGTGGTTTTTGATAACGATTCATTTGATGCATGCATTATATCATGTTTCACAATGCAAACTGCGCACCAGGTAGACACACATCTTGCGACTCAATTGGTGCACTTAAGAACCCAAGTGTGCTTTACAGACAAGGGTTCAAAGATCCATAAACTTCAAGCGGAGTTTTTCGGTTTGGTACAACATGTATGTCGCTCACAAGAGCTCGTCATCAACCCATCTCGTGGAAGTCTTTTTGCCGTAGTTTAAGTTTATAGTAGTGGTTACACTACATAAATCCCCATGCTTACCCCGGTGTGAAAGTAACCCAGGTCCTAGTAAGTAGGGTCCGCGGGACCCTAACTCCTAGGATTCTAAGTCCTACGGACCCTAACTCTTAGGAATCTAAGTCCTACGGTCCTGGACAACTAGGAACTGTAGTCCTAGGACCAAGATTTCTAGGAACCATAGTCCTAGGACTGCACTTCCTCAGGAATAGAGGTCCAACATTTAGAAACAGTGGTCCCAGGCGGACTTCCGTTACGATAGAAATCTAGGATCCCAAGTCCTACTCAAAATTAAAGAAAACTTCAGGGTTGATAATACATCAGTCTGCGAATGAAAAATATGCGCAGAATACTTTGAGTTATGCACATGATGTACATTCTGCACATATTTTTCATTCGCAGTGAGGTGTTGCAATTTGAAAACTTGCGCCAAGCACGACATGATGAAAATGGGGCCGTGATTTGGTCCCTGCGGGGATATAGTCATGACAAGACCACCCTCGGTAAAATGTCATGTAATAAAAGTGCATCGTTCACTTGCCCTTTCAGGCGTCGATACATCAGGTCCTCCGTCGGACCCGCTTTCCTAGGAATGCAAGCCCGCCGGACCCGTTTTTCTAGGAATGCAAGCCCGCCGGACCTGCTTTCCTCGGAA
>NMRB01000095.1:70125-125692 GCA_002633025.1 Notospermus geniculatus
GGTTTAGAAACGTGCCAACAAAAACTGGAATTTTGAACTTTGACCTCCGTGACCTTGAAAAGTAGGTCAAATCAAAAACCCGGGATTTATGTGATGAAGCCTCATCAGATGAACCCACCATAAAAGTTTCGTCGTTCTAGCTAGCAGCGTTCAGGAGATATGGCCAAAAGAAGGTTTTCACAAAGCGCCCCCTACAGGCCAGAGTGTAAAACTGGCAGCGCTAAGTTTCGGCCCAGAGATAGTTTTTACCATAGGCTACCTGTACACCAAATTTCAAGTTTCTAACCCAAGCGGTTTAGAAACGTGCCACCCCTGTTAACGACGACGACGGACGACGGACGACACACTATGAGAGAAGCTCACCTCACAGAGGTGAGCTAAAAAGTATACAATTTTAAAAAAATCGAGTGCAGGAGGTTTTTTGCAGACGAGGGGGGGGGGGATGAAAAACACAAATATTGTTTTAGTGGGCCTTAGCTGCTTCATCCAACAGACTCACAGCAAGAAACAACATTAGAACTTCATGCAATGGACCCCAGGTGAATATGACAAGATCAATGACCTGTTGGTCAGAGATTCTGAGTGTTATGGGAAATACACCAAGAAAAAGGACATAAAGTCTTCTTTTATGGGATTTGAAGGTTAACCGTCGACACCAAAGACCAGGAATTTATAAAGCAGTTCTTTGGGGGATGGTGTGACTTGGCGTGGGTGGGTGAGTGGTCACGCAAAAAATTAAGGCCAAGAAAATAATGAATCTGGAGTGACTACAGACCATTCCCAAATTCCATGTGAATGACATAAGCCCTGTTTACACAACATAGAAATCCCCGGGCTTTTTTAGACCCGTGTCAAGCCCAGGCCTGAAAAAAAACGCCCGAAACCCGGCGCGCATCTACACTACTAAAATCTAGCTGAACTTAATTGCTGCAAATGGCGTTAGGATCGCTGCTGGCGCGCAGTCTTCACGAGGCGGAGGCGCTAAATTGCAGTGCCGGCTGGCTTCTCGTGACCTTGACACTGTCATGCTTGTTGCAAAAATCTTGTTTCTCCCGCATTCTTATCACTGCTTATCATTAAATTTGCTACGTTATCTTATGTAAAGACAATTCTCTCTCGTAAAAACCTACGTTGAGAGAACTTACCAAGCCCTACAAAGGCTGCACTAGACACGCCGCCGGTCGAGGTGTTAAGAACTAGATAAAGCCTGGGTCTATTGGGTCGTATTCATAAAGCGGTTCTATCGTTAGGACCGTCTTAGGCCGGTTCCAAGTACAGTAGTTGACGATTCTTGGAACCGGCTTAAGAAGGTTCTAAAGATAGAACCGCTTTATGAATTCGACCAAAAATTTTGATTCGACCCATTGGGTCGTATTCATAAAGCGGTTCTATCGTTAGAACCGTCTTAGGCCGGTTCCAAGTAACGTGGTTGACCTTACTTGGAACCGGCCTAAGACGATTCTAACAATAGAACCGCTTTATGAATACAACCCATTGTGTCTACACTACTTAAAAAACCTGCTTCTGACGCGAATCTGAATTAAGATCTTCAAAAACCCTTCGAGCTCGGAGGGCTTAATAGCCCCGGTCTTTTCATCCCCGGGTCTAGCTATTAGACCCACACTTTTAACAGGTGTAGACAGAAAAAGCCCATGTGGGACGCAGGTTTTTATGTAGTGTAAACAGGGCTATAAAATCCTTGCCAAAGCATGAAGTTTAAAGAACAAAACAAGAAATGAATCCATGAAATCGACACAGGTGGGTCGCACAGCACAAAGACAAACATCAATGACCTCATCTAAAGAGTGAGGAGTTTCACTGTTCAGCAACGCCGGCCAACTTTTTGGCGGTTGGAGATGTCCGTCTGGTCCTCGTATCCAAGTCTGGCCTTTCTGCCGTCTTGTGTAAATTGGGAAGGCCTAGTGGAAAATCAAATAATGCGGTTAGTACGAAACAGATTCAAGCACAGCGTTTTGTTTAATTGCAGATGGAAAGAGGGCGTGTTTGAGATAGCTCATCACAAGAGAATATAAGTGCATTTTTCAAGTTCATACATGTAACAAGAAAATTAAGAATGAAATTCTTACATTTTAGCTGAAACAAAATGTTACATGACCTCGTAACGTACACTTTTTTAAATCCTGAGACCCACACAAAAACATTTAATGGGCATATTCAAAATTCAACCGCAAATGGCAGGGGTAGGCTATTCAACAAAGTGATTCAAAACTAAGGTAGAATGTTTTGTACCAAAGATCGCTCTGAGGCCTA
This sequence comes from Notospermus geniculatus, assembly GCA_002633025.1. Lineage (NCBI taxonomy): Eukaryota > Metazoa > Nemertea > Pilidiophora > Heteronemertea > Lineidae > Notospermus > Notospermus geniculatus. The sequence continues at coordinate 72,397 of NMRB01000095.1, forward strand.
AAGGGCGGTTTACACTAGGTTGCACCAAGTTGCAAGTTGCAGCAACTTGCAACTTGTTGCAAACTACCTGGGACGGTTTACACATAGAATGAAATGGTCCATGGACCATGTGCTCACTGGGTTGGACATAATAGTCTTGGCGGTTGGAGATGTCCGTCTGGTCCTCGTATCCAAGTCTGGCCTTTCTGCCGTCTTGTGTAAATTGGGAAGGCCTAGTGGAAAATCAAATGATGCGGTTAGTACGAAATAGATTCAAGCACAGCGTTTTGTTTAATTGCAGATGGAAAGAGGGCGTGTTTGAGATAGTTCATCACAAGAGAATATAAGTGCATTTTTCAAGTTCATACATGTAACAAGAAAATTAAGAATGAAATTCTTACATTTTAGCTGAAACAAAATGTTACATGACCTCGTAACGTACACTTTTTTAAATCCTGAGACCACACAAAAAATTTTAATGGGCATAAATTCAAAATTCAACTGCAAATGGCAGGGGTAGGCTATTCAACAAAGTGATTCAAAACTAAGGTAGAATGTTTTGTACCAAAGATCGCTCTGAGGCGTAAGTTAAACCACTAGCACTAGCACAACCAATCCTACAACACATGAAGCCTGCAGTATACATGTACATGTCTCATTTTCAGGCTCATACAAGCAATTTTTAAGTTTTTTTACAAAAATCACGCAGAGAAATTGTTTTGAAAACAACACCTGCACCAAACTGGTTCGTGAACGAAGTTGACTAGAGGAGCTAGTGTACGAAAATTGCTGTTTGAGCAGGAAAACTTGCCATTTGCTGCTAGCTTAGGGTAGTTTTGATACGGTACGTAAGAGGTGATATACTACTAAAAGAATAAAATAGAATGGATAATTTTTCTAGGGAAGTGGATGCTTCTATCGATTTTGCACTGTGACAAAAAAGTCTCAAGTTAGGCCTATACATGTATGTCGTGATAAAAACTAGATGCAAAGTGCCAAATAATTGTGCCAAATGAACACATACATGTCGTATAACATCACTGCCGTGTGGCACCATAAGGCCAAGCACAATGATGCCATCTGACAGTGTCACCTTTGGCAGCAGGAAAAGTTATGGGTTTTTCTTATCTCAGATCAAATCAACAGCAACGTCATTGATCAAACAAAATCCATTCTAACAAAGTCCTCCTGGACTGGTCCATTATGCCTCCACACCCATGCACAACTACCAGGGGCGACCGCCACGAAACTACGATAGCACTAACAGGGCCTAACAGAGAAATTCTGTAATGGTAAAAGCCATTGCATACCTCTCTGTTCGGCACTGTTAGTGCTATCGGAGTTTCGTGGCGGCCCGCCCAGTACGCCAGGAATCGTTCGTTCTCTGTTGATTCCTACAACCGATGATTGTGTAAAGAACACCAAACCATCTCTTCATATACCGAATTCGTTTACTTCCACGAGCTAGCTCGGAACAGGCTCTACAGCGTTCGTTTACACCGGAACTGCGTCATCGGGCTTGCTCGGATCAGGCGCGACTAGCCCTACCCGCCGAGGTGGGCTTCTCGTGGATCCTTCCCAAGATGCAAAGCATGATGTCACTTCCGATCATGAGATGCACACAGCCCTCGCATACATGTGTACATCGGCGTGCAAAAGTAATCGAACGCTGTCGTGTTAGACACGAGTAAAGTATCACGTGGCGGATATTCAGCCAATCAGAACGCATCCGCCATGCCACTTTACTCGTGTCTGACACGACAGCGTTCTTTTACTGGCCTCCAATGCGCATGTGTGAGAAAAGCGCTAGTGCCTGGCCGGTGGAAGTAATCGAACACGCTATTCGTATGTTAATAGAACTGCACCTGTTTTTTTCTCAGGATGCCCATGAAAAAATACTGATGTTAACCCATATCAAGAAAAAAACTTAATCACACCTTCAGGCAGCTTTCCCTACATGCAGCTACATGTACATACTCCACTAATGGTGAAACTTATTTTACAGGGTGTCCCAGGAAGTTTACCAAGTCCAATAGGAGCAGTCAGCCGCATATACCGGTATTGCCAATAGATGGCAGCAAAGTTCTAGCGGATCAATGGTGAAGTTTTCTGGGCCACCCTGTATAAGGATTACCATCTTAATCTACAAGACTGCGAGGGGAAAAATTCATACACAGAATGTTCAAAAAAAAACTTAACAAAACCAAAAGTAAACATTGCAAGGGTGATTTACAGGAAGCAGAGTGAAGGAGCGAGTTGACAAGGAGGGCACAAAGAATATTCTATAAAAAGGGTCATTACATTGTGCTCTGTTTTTATAGTGCAAGGGTTTGGAAAGAGCCTCTAACTGCCGCTTAACCAAAAGGGACCAAATTTTTGAAGGATGTCAAAGCCTTTAAACCAAGGCACTGATACTGGCACCAGTGCAGGCCTGCATGCAACACCTTTCGAGTATTTGGCCCCGTATGTTCAACTTGAAAACTTTTTTTACTCTTTTACTGATACGGAATGATACCACACAAATCATATCTGTGTTGATCAAATGATCAAGGATTGGTTTCCAAGATCAGGAGCTCCCTGATTCCACAAAAGTAAAAGGATCAATCAAGGATTGGTTTCCCTGATCAAGAGCGCCCAAGTTCCACAACAGTCAGGAGGCTGCTGATGAAGGTTTGGTTTCCAAGATCAGGAGCTCCAGGATTCCACAGCATTGAAGGCATTGATCAAGGATTGGTTTCCAAGATCAGGAGCTCAAAGAGCTCCAGGAGCTCCCAGATTCCACAGCAGTCAAGGGATTGATCAAGGATTGGTTTCCAAGATCAGGAGCCCCAAGATTCAACAGCATTCAAGGGATTAATCAAGGCTTGGTTTCCACAACAGGAGCTCCCAGATTCCACAGCAGTCAAGGGATTGATCAAGGATTGGTTTCCAAGATCAGGAGCCCCAAGATTCCACATCATTCAAGGGATTGATCAAGAGTGGTGTTCTAGATCAGGAGCTTCCAGATTCCACAAAGGGATTGATCAAGGATATCAGGAGCTTCCAAATTCCACAAATGGATTGATCAAGGATTGGTTTCCAAGATCAGGAACTCCAAGATCCCACAACATTCAAGGGATTGATCAAGGATTGGTTTGCAAGATCAGGAGCTCCCAGATTCCACAGCAGGCAAGAGATTGATCCAGGGTTGGTTTTCTAGATTCCCAGATTCCACAAGGGATTGACCAAGGATTTGTTTCCAAGATAGGAGCTCCCAGATTCGACAAAAGTAAAAGGATCGATCAACAATTGGTTTCCAAGATCAGGAGCTCCCAGATTCCACAGCAGTCAAGGGATTGATCAAGGATTGGTTTCCAAGATGAGGAGCTCCAAGATGCCAAAGCATTTAAGGGATTGATCAAGGATTGGTTTCCAAGAACAGGAGCTCCCCAGATTCCACAGCAGTCAAGGGATTGATCAAGGATTGGTTTCCAAGATCGGAAGCTCCAAGATTCCACAGCATTCAAGGGACTGACCAAGGATTTCTTTCCAAGATCAGGAGCTCCAAGATGCCGCAGCACTCAAGGGATTGATCCTTATCTTTTTGGATTGATCAAATTTCCACTGCTTCACTGTCTTGAAGGAAAACTTGATTGAAGCCATCACACACCACACACATGCACCTGCTACAGGACACTACCCACTACCAGAGACGGAACTATAAGCCAAAAGTTAAATTAGATGCCCTGACAATAACATTACCATATTAATAAGCAAAGTAAAGGTTTTCAAGATGCACATACAAGCTGTCTCAATCTAACTTGGCTGTCTAATACAATGCGAAAGATGAATTCATGTACACTGGAACACAGTCAAGTTAGACTGAACAAGCCGTGAGAAAGGAACACTGCAGCAGTGAGAGATATAGACTAAAATTCATATAAAGGACTCTGAAGTTTACTTGATTTTGATCATTGTCAAAATTTTGGAGTATGAAGAAACGGAAATGAGTTTTTAATACGAAAAGCAACGGAGTCAGATGTTACGGTGAACTTTCCTTTCAGGGTACCACTAGGAATTGACAGAGATAGTGAACGGGAGAGGGAGCGGAATCGCTCAAGAAACTGCATCATATCACTTTGACAAATAATATAAAAGAACAAAGATCTCTTTCTAGGCCTACTTAACTCAAACATTTTATCTCTGACTGAATTTGGTGACGCAGAATGACAAAGGATGACACGCTATCACATAGGCTCACCACAGGTGGACCAACAAAGATTGAGAGTGGCTGATTTGCAAAGCATTTTGTCCACCGATGGAGAAAAAATTTTCTGACACGCCGTAGAAAAAGCAAAGCATGTTGCCTTTTTACAATAGATACTGAGATAATTAGCCTAGTTAAAAGGGAATATCAGTTCAAGCATAAGAAATTATGTAAGCAAGTTATAGATATTTTTGCCAAAATACCTTATCCCCAGCTGCAGAGTTCTGTGGAACTGCCACCTACATTTAAACGCAAGAATTATGGAAGACTTTCCAAACCCAGGCACTCGACATTTATCACATTTTGAAGTGAATCAACAGTCAAATGGGTTTCACGTCAGGCTACAGCCCACCTCGAGCCTGCAGTCAGTCATGGGAAAAGGACTTGTAAGCTCCTGTGCCAGCCCAGGAACAGGTTACCTTTCCAGTGGAGAGGGCCTTTTCACGTACATGTACTTTGCCAGGACTTTTGAACAGTCCACCACATGACATTCCTGCCAACAAGAATCCCCGACCAGTCTTCAAAAGGAAGCTAAAAAATTTTCTATAGCAGCACAGTGTTGCCTGCCCCTGCACATTTATCCCAATATATGCCACTGATCACTCTTTACTAGAAATACCAAAATTTTGATTATTACAGTAGAACCTCCCCACTGCAAGGACACCTCTCTATCGAGGACACCAACATTCAGCCCAAATTTGCCATTGCTACCTTTTGACCCCGGAAAGTGAGAACACCTCTCTATTTAGGACAGCATCTGTCAGTCCCACAGGTGTCCTTAATAGAGAGGTTCCTAAGTACCAGTATTTCATATTCTATTGGTGGAGTACTTCATTTGTCTTATTTTGATCAGCATTTTTTGCACCTCCTGGTCCCGAAGCCCCTTTTGGAATTTCTCTGGTAGACCACCCTTTCAACTTTTGCAATTTTTAGAAGTGGAGAGACTACTTCTGAAGATTAGTTATACAAAAGAAGATTTCATCCTAATTTTCAAATTCATAGAGGAAAATGTACAAAATCAAAACTAAACAAAAGTCGTTTCTAAAAAGTAAATCCCAGGACCTTTATATGAATTGAGGATGCCAAGAATAAGACCATTGCATTAAAGAAAAGAGTTGAGACCTTGTCAACCGGTGATTCGCAGAGACGTTCGGTGGACGCTATCACATAATACTCTTTCTTTGTGGTGGAAGACCCTGGCGGAAGGTTGTATATGCAGACATTTGGACCTCGTGGGGGCAATGAACTGCACACACTGGTATGATCCGGAATCGACGATATCACACTACCCTGGTGCATTAATATCAAGAAAAAAGTGCTTTATTCTAAAGTGGTACTACATCCCTTTACCAGAAGTGAAATTCAGAAAATTTATGTTTCTTTCATGATCTTATGAAACTAATGACTATTGAAAATGGGGAGGGTTTAGCTCTTATGGGGAGTGGGGGATCAGGGAGACCAATAATAATGTAGTAGAGTCCCTGTAACTGCGTTGCAAGCACCACTTCCTTTCTCATACAAGGGACAGCATGGTCACATAAGCTGCAACATTTCAAAATATCTGAGATCCTCCCCGTGATAAAATAATTTAAGACATATTTTATTGCCTTGAGATAAATTACATCTCTCTTTCATAAATCCTACTCAAAAGAGTCATGTGCAACAAAGAAACACCCAAAAAAACTATAGGCCTACATCCAATATAGCTACATGTATTTGGACTCGTCACCAAAAATATGGGGCCGTATTCAAAAAGGGTGATCATCGAGTGATTAAGACTTTTTAGACGCGTGTAACTTCACTATTTAAATGCACACACTTCCACCATGCATTTGACGAAGTCACACGCGTCTAAAGTCTTAAACACCCTTTTTTACGGCCCTTGGTGTTTAAGTGGTAAAACAAAATGGCCTGTAGTTCTGCACATAGACAACATGCATACATGCTGGGTACTGGACTGACTGGATTCAGTGCAAACACAATGGGCCAAATTCATAAAGGGTGTTTAAGACTGAAACGCGTGTAACATCGTCAAATGCATGGTGGAAGTGTGTGCATTTGGTGAAGTTACACGTGTCTAAGTCTTAAACACCCTTTATGAATACGGCCCAATATGGAAATTGTTAAATTTTGAATGACTGTTAAACACCTAACACTGTTAGGTTTCTTGTTATGCCACTCAGAGTGTTAGACGGAATTCTGGATTAGGAATCAGACACACATTTTTTGAAAAATTTTATACAGCATGCAAATGTGGACAAGATGCCACTTTAAATATTTCAACTTCTTGAAATTTGGTGACGCTAGCTGTACATCTTACTCTCAGTAAAACAATTTACAGGAATGTATGCAGTAACTATTTTTTACATGATTGTGCCAAACTACGCTTATATAAAACTAAAGTGTCAGTGTTGGGATATGGTTCGCCCCGCCCTGCTGACCTCGGATGAGAAAACGTGATGGGAACTTGGCAGGGGTAGTTGTTCCCCAACAGATCACTGACAAAAAAGAATAGGAGCTCCACATCTCCATTGCTTCAAACTCAAAGGATGAATTATGCTGACCTATTTGAATGACCACAATAATCTGTTTAACCGCAACTTAAGAATAACCATAACAATCTGCACTCCGTGGTAAACTAACGGTGAATTATTGCTGTGTTTTAACTTGGCACCAACAACATTTGAACCTTGTGCATTAAAAGTCAATGTGTCAGGTAATGGACTTGACGACAGCATTCGAATTTCAGAACTTTTGAAATAAACCAAGGATTTTTTTATATAAATTACTAAACTGAAGAAAACATCAACATGGGATTGCAAGGCAAAAACCTATGACCCTGAATAACTGAAGGAACTCAATGAAATGGCAAGCATCAGATAAACAAAAAAGTTCCAGATCACCAGCACGTTTTTCTTTCAGTGTACATACATGTAGTACATGTATGCATATCTTTTCTCACTTCTAGATTTAAGCTGGGCCAGAGGGCCACCTATCCCAAAACTGACACCCTCTATATAAGCAGACACTGGTGAAATAAACAAGAGCTCAGTGTGCCCCCTTTCTTACCTCTTCTAGTGGAGCGGGATGGCTTAAGTGCTCCGAACTGCCCGACCCCTGGCGGTAATGTGCTGGGGAAAAGCCGATGTCCGTCTGATTCATACGGCCATTGTAATTGAAGCTGCGGTCTCCTCTCTGACTGCCCATAGTACCGTAGCCTAGAAAATGGGAGAAAATCAAAAAGAATGGCTGCAAAATATACAGTCTGTCCCAGAAAATTATGCAGCATGAATCTCGTTCCCAGGATTCTTAAATTCTAGCCGAGAGCACAATAAGTACACTATTTAGATCTAGGTACGAGGTCATGATCGACATAAGATTCATTGGACAGTCTGTAACAAGAGACCAGCAACTGCAAGGCCAGCACTGAATTCACCAGTACGGGCAAACTCACCCAGAAGTGACGGTAACGACTGGTTTTTAGTACCCGTAAATGCTACCCTAACATTGCGATGCTCTTTGTCGAGTTGTTAGGGGACAAAAGTGAGATTAGTAAATAACAGCGTCCTCAAAAAAGACACTTTACAAAATATAGATCACAATTAGTTATCTTTAACCCAACACCACATACTACAAAGGTCTTCTATATCAAAGTTTCTATATGCAGGGGCCTGTTTCAAAAAGTGACTTTAAGCTAACCTTTAACCAAATGGAAAATGCATTTTAGTTATGGTACATTAGCTCAAGTTGCTTTATGAAACAGGCCCCCGGTTTAAAGGAAAATTCCATTTGACAACAGCGAATACTAGAGATCGCCCGTAACAATAACACATATGTTAACACTATTTATTTCTTTTCAGCTACAAATATGAATAGTGTTACTAGTAAATGTAGTGTTAGCCGGACGATTTCTTGCACTCGCTGCAATCTTGTTATTTCTGATGATGTCGTTGAGAAATCCCGACAGCCATAGCCGTCTATAACACCAAACAGGAATGTTCCTTTAACTGGCTTCAGACCGCTCACAGCAGCTTACAGTTACACAGCATCAAACATCACGGATGGTATTTCAGGCACTAGAGGTGACCATTACGTGATTTTCATTCCCTATTACATTATGTGCCAATACCAGAAGTGTCACTGGACTTTTTGCAGCCGTGTCTCTAACACATGCACCATCATTCTGGAAACAACTCCAGTACAGCAGGACTAGTTCAGATGTCGGCTGATATGAATATCTAGTACCGGTAAATGCTTTTTCTGGCAGTTTTGTACAGAGCCCTCAAATGCATTTGTACAGCACACAAATAGTAAAAGCATTTACTTCATCTTTTCGAAACTTCTCATTATGTACTTGTAGAGTATGCTACCCCTGGGGTAGTGGTAAGAGTAAATTACAAAGCGGAGACAAAAGCACAAAATTCCGCAAAATTCTTGCAAAATCAAATTTTAAACAGTGACTGTCATTAACTTTCGTATGAGTATCGTATGTATATGTACCTTCCATTAAGTTAAGCCGTGTGAGCGAGCCTGCAAGACAAGCATGAATAGGATTAATATAGGAAGCATAGAAAGGAGTTATGGCACTACAGGGTGAATACAGCATTATGTACAGTATTTTTATGTACAGTAAGTGAATTTTGTTATGTACAGTAAGTGAATTTTTATGTAGAGTAAGCTAATTTTGTTAATTGTTTAATGTGATATGTGATATACGGTACTGTTATATTCCATCCCTGATGGGGTAACCCCCTGTCATCTAATAGGACAGAACCTAGGATAAGCTCAAATCAACTGTGCTGTCTATAGTTCAGAGTATTAAAGAAGTTATCAGTCTCAGTCAGGTCAAGTTTAGCGTGTTCGACTACTTACACCGCCCAGGCACTAGCACTTTCTCAGACCCGTGCATTGGAGGTCAATAAAAGAACGCTGTTGTGTTAGACACGAGTAAAGTGACATGGAGGATGCGCTCTGATTGGCTGATTGTCCGCCATGACACTTTATTCGTGTCTAACACGACCGTTGGATTTCTTTTGCACGCCGATGTACAGTACAGCTGATGTATGGGAGGGTGTGTGTACATCTACATTCGGAAGTGACATCATGCTCTGCATGCTGGGATACATCCCGAAGTAACGAGCTCAGGGGGAGGGTTAGTAGCGCCTGGCGTAACAGGCCTGACTTGGAGAACTTCCGGTAAATAAAATGCTGTCGTGCCAGCCCGGTGTAGGCGTGAGTAAGAAATAGAACACACTAGTTAATAGGCAGGAAGCGAGAAGACAAATAAGAACATCAAGCAACAGAATTTCGCAACTTAATGCAACAAACAGCACACATGCTTAAATAGGAAATTGGCAAGGCAATCCGCCAAAATAGGTTCAGTCCCATTAGATTATAGCCGATACAGTACACTTGTACAGTCTAACCAGAGTAAGTCAAAAGAGTACATCCCCGGAATAAACAGATGATATGATTCAGTCCCACTGGAGTAATGGTACGACACCCAATACAGTACAGTCCCACCAAAAAAATCCTCAGAAGAGTGCAGTCCCATGGGAATAGTTGATGATGCAGTACAGACAAAAGTTGATGAAATGGCAGCAATTTTTTAAGGATATGATAGATTATTCTTTAAAACATTTAGTCCTTGAAGGGTTAAAATGGCATGTTAGCAAAATTTGAAAGTGTTAACCATATTGCTTTTCGCTATCCCTGGCACCTACCTCCGACATTCATGCTTCGTGACTTCCTCAACGTAAATGATCGGTCAATCGTTGGACATGGACGATCGATATTGGCATTCCGTGATTGGTGAATTGTGCGGCCCGAGTAAGAGAATTTGGACCCGAATCTTGGAATGAGACGTTGCTTATGACGGAGTTCTGGCTCTTTCTTCCTGTAACGCCAATGAAGGACAAGAATTAGTGAATTTACCAGCTGATCAGAACAAGAGGGCACACAATCAACTATCGACCTCGGTCACCTCTGAGGTTCTGGGTTCTCTGCAGGTTCTGGGTTTGCATAATCTGCACGCCATTTCCCAGCAATTCAGCCTTGAACATGTCTCGACTGAGTGAACCTGGTCGCATCCGCCACACCCAACAACTGATACCTGATGGGCTTACTAATAACAGAACTATAGCGGGTACTGGTACTACGTCTGTATCAGAGCAGGGGTCCAAAGTTTTGAGAACCCGGTAGTCCCTTCATCTACTTGCCCCTCTACCTGTCATTTATTCTCGCTTGAAGAATAACGTTTAAAAAAGGTCTATGGCCTTGAACGGGTAAAGAAGTCTATGGCCTGCGCGAGCAGGGGGTCCGGATCCCCTCTGGACACGCGCCTGGTTCTGCATGTGATTCAGCGGGCAACTCTCTTCGACAGCGAAGGTTTTGTTGGGGCACCCGATTTCCTCCTGATGTTCTGCACAAAAAACTCCCTCAGTGATCGACAAATTCATACCTAAAGAATGTGTGTTGCTCCACTGCAACTTTCCAAAGTCGCTTGGCCATGATTGGGTTGCGACACTTGAAGCCGATCGTATTCTCGAAATGTTCGAACTCGCCTGGACGCATCTTGAGGAAGAAGCGGTTCTTCTTGTACGAAATTTTGAGTATTTTAGGCCAAGGGAATCTGTTTATTCTAAGTTTTTCCTTGTAAACGTTAACTCCTGCCCAGCAGATGCCAAGCATAAGTTCTACATTCTCCGAGTCCTGAAAAGAGAACAGACTTTTAGAAATGTCCTAGTTACCCTTTCTTAGGCCCCTTTCACACCGGCCCTGCGTAGAGTTGTGTTGTGCAGTGTACTGTGTACGCCAAAATTAGGCTGCGTACTCATGAAATAAATGTTGCTATGCGCAGGATTGGCGTAGTCCCTGAACCCATACTAGCAAAAGTACACAACACTATGCCCTTGCATACGTAACACTACGTCAGCCCCAAAGGACTTTTGGTCAGACTGTCGTAGGGTAGCATACTATTGTGTTACAGTAGCAGAGTGTTGCGTAGACTTGCCTAAAAACTGCATACTTTCTGCGTCCAGTGCTCTACGCCGAAAGTACGTGAAAAAATTTAACATGTTTAATTTTTTGCGTCCATCTCGCGTAGCCTTTTGCGTCCCTCGGCGTATTGCCACGTAGGCCAGCGTAGGGCAGGGTAGGCTCGGCATAGTCGGTACCCCACACTACGCAACTCTACGTAGGCCCGGGGTGAAAGGGGCTTTGCCCAAAACTGGTGGAGGTATCAGGATTTTCTCACTTACCCAAACCTGGTGTAGGTCCACACCGTACATCGCCAGCTTCATGGCATTCTCAAGAAAGTGAACATCAGCGTCGGCAGGAGTTTGACCGTTGTGCACTTTGTGAAGCTCGGCGATCCTCTGTAGGAGTTCCGGTGTCTGATCAGGTAGGAATTGATAATCGGCGAGGTACATGATGCCCTGGGCTGTTTCCTCATCGTAGTCACCTATTTCTGATTGAGCAGTGTAAGACCCAAGGATGGCGGCAGTAAGCATTGAACATGGCAACCTTGGAATGAATAAGAGAGAATAGCTAAGCCATTTCGCTGATGGTATTCATTAGCCCCATTTACACTGAGGAAAAATAACTGATCTTGGACCGGTCCGAGCACGGATCGCCAAAAAAATAGCAAGTGTGAACGGGACAAGCGTACCAGGAACTGAGACCACCAGTTGGAGGTGATCTCAGACCGGTCCGAGCACGGATCAGTTTGAAAACACTACTGTGTAAACGGTAACCGATCGCGGCACGGTTGCTAAATTGTGTTCTGCACATGTGCAAATTACGAATGACGTCATTAGCAGACATGCCTACCCCTTTTTCAATTTTGGGGGAAGAAGTTTCCCAAAAATGTGTACAATGGCATATTTTGGTGTACAATATGGCAGATTTCCCTAAAAAGAGTGTACAATTGCATATTTTGGTGTACAATTACCAAAAAGTAAACGGAGTGTTAAAATTATACATATGTACCGGTAACCACAAAAACTTTTGTTTCCCTGTAACAATCTTTCTTTCTTGTCATGCAGAATTTAATCTACAGGGCATCTAGCCCACTGCCCCTTTAAGTGACCTCACAGACTGTCCCTTAAACTCAACAGCTGACGTGTGAGGCCAGTCTGACAGATGAGCAAGTGGGCAGTTTCACTTTTGAATGCTAATGCCATTGCCAGTGCCAATGCCAGGTTTTGAACCAACCCGAAACTATCTGTCATCTGCAGTGAAATTGTTTTTTTTAAATTCTGATACACCCTGTATACAAATGATAAAAATATAAGAAAGTATCATCAAACTCAAGACAAAACTATTTTGGAGTAAAAATTTTTTTCATCAATCCTGTAAAGAGATAAACATGCAATAGTATTTGTCAGTGTCCTATTGTAAAACCAAGAAATGCAATGAAAGCTGACAAGCCTAAACACATGGCCAGCACACTCCAGGCAGAGATCTGCTCAGTAACACGCTCAGACGGTCAAATTTGGGACACCACATGTCGGACTGACAGTGCGACTTTGGCATCCGTCAGTGGGGTATACTGGGCCACAGGGGCCAGAAATTGTCACCCAAGGGAGCTGAATGTGACACATGTGACATGGTGGGAAAGAAGTGAAAACAAGGCTGAGTTAGAAGTGTGTATAGAGGTGTTTTTGCCATATACACACCCAAATTTTTCCGTATTTTGGGTGCATTTATTGGCGTATAAAACGGCATAAAATCGTAATACGCAAAATGATGATTCAGTACCGTACAAAATACGCAAAAATCGTACAGGTAGGCATGTCTGCATTAGCAGGAATTTCGGAGTGATTTTGCATGGAGGCATCCATTTTGTTGTTGTCATCGTTTGATTTTTCTTTTGATTTTCGTACCTCTGATCGACTGGACTGGAGAGCTCATGGAACCCGCCAACTGGCTCGGTTCCATTGTGCTAATGTAAACGGGACAGATCGCCAGTGACGAAGTGGGCTGGGACCGGTCCAAGAATCGCTTTTTCATGACCAGTGTAAACGGGCGGCTATTGTTAACTAAATCATATTATTCTGCCTGTTTTTCTTCAACTCATCTACATCTACATCTACATCAAATTTTCGCGCATCCTATAAAATTGATTGAAAAATATTTGAAGAAACGTTGTTCTTAACTATATGAAGAACTTTTCTTCAAATTTTTTCAAATTCGTTTACAAGGCTTTCAGAAAACTTCAACAGAAGATACTGTCTGCCGAAACCTGTGGGCAGACGATTTACATGTTGCTCGAAGAGACAACTTATTTTCAAATCATTTCCCCAAACTAATTCAACTATTGCACAGATAAAAAGAAACCTGAACTCACCTTCCAATGTTGATATCATTTCTAACTTGCTGACATAAGAAGTAGCGAGTAATGTCCTCCTTCATGACAGTTGGTTCTGGTGAATAGAATTTAACCCGGAATTCAAAATCCCAGTCACTTTCTGAAAAATAAACGTGTCTGTCAGCTGTCACAGTTTCATGATAAAAAATTCCATTCAAAATCGAAGCATTACTGGTAGATTTATGCCTTCACATATAAGTCCAAGAGATTTCACTTACTGTTTAGCTGATGGCTTATCTTCTTATCAGGATCCAACCAGAACTGCAAAAAATAACACGATAAATGTCTCAAGACGGATATTCACTTTTACCTACTGTATACGCAAATATTTTCGCGAATAAAAATTACCGCGAAAATCGCGAATTGGTCAATACCGGTACCCCCCGCGAATAATATTACAGACGAACCATTTTCCAATCGCCAACGATCCCGTAATAAATGGTGGTTTGCACTGAATTACACCATGCACCATTGAAAATGCAGTGTTTTTGAAATCTTACATCGGACCCAACCGCGAATATTTATCCACGCGAAAAGGTACTTTCGGACCCCAACTGCTAAATATTTTAGCCGCGAAAATATTTGCGTATACGGTAAATTTATCTCGGTTGTTTTGATCCCAGCCTTTTTTCCCCGATTTTAATTCAGTGGCAGTGCAGTATCTTTTTAACTTACCCAAATTTTTTGATAAACATATGTAAGGCCAAAATAGTTCGTCTCTACCAGACTCTGATTTTCACATATGACATCATGGAGAACTTGGCCTCTTGCACTTTTCTGAAAAAGAAGAGATCGAAAGGTAAATGTGACCCGGTCTGTGAAAACCCGGCCAAAGTCACTGGGGAATGACATAGGCCTTGATCATACCTGCCCTTTGTTGCACAATCGATAAGGCTTTATTTGCCACTAACAGACCGTCGTTTCTTCATTGTGATGGCACTCCCTACATAACTTATCAACCCTGTGGTGTTCAGCAACTTTGGCTGGGTTTTGCCGGACTGGGTCACAAATAGTAAACCTAGTAGTAGATCCCGACTTTACCACTCAAGTAACAGACGAAGAGAAGAGCCACAACACGTACCTCAATCTCCACCTCCAGAGTCTCGCCATCCAACATAAGAATTCTTGCCAACGTCATCCGTGGATTCCTAACTTGTGGCCTCGGCGGAGGTTTCTCCTTTTTCTCTTTTGGCGTCTTTTCCCGCTTACTCTGCCGCTCCATTTTCTCCTGTTCTTTCTGCTCCTTCTTTTCCACAGCAGATTTTCCCTTTTCTTCCTTGGCCAACCGCGCCTTTTCTTCTTTTTCCTCCTTAGCTCTTCGGGCTTTTTCCTCTTTCTCTTCTTTTGCGATCCTGAAAGTACACTTTCTGACATTATCCTGTTACCTAGGGAGTGCTGATTCTTCAGGAGTAGCTTATATTTTCAAAGATATTCCAGAAAATCCAGGGGCCACGCCAAATTGTATCTCAACATACCTCGCTTTTTCCTCCTTTTCTAACTTGGCCAGTCTCGCCTTTTCCTCTTTTTCTGCTTTTTTAGCTCTTTTGGCCTCTTCCTTGGCCTCCTTGTCTGAGATAGGATGCCAGGATTCCTCTTCTGCATGTGCTACTTCTTCCTCACCCAACTGCTCCCCGTCTACGAAATCTTCTGGGGCTTCTCCTGAGATGGAGGTGGAAAATTGATTGAAATCGACATCATCAACGATAATCGCATACAAGCAAAACGCGTCAAGACTCAAACCAGTTGCACACTGTTCTGTCAGCATCTGCAGATTAGCACTTCAATGCATTTGCCGTCGTCACTTTCACCCATCATCAACCAAACTATCATTCTGCTAGAAAAATATTTCGTTGTTCATGTGCCTTGAGTCTGAGATGCTCGCTAATGAGGAACCCGCATAACTTTTTATGCCGGCAGGTCGGCGCTGCGAGCGGTGTTACCAAAGACATCAATACAGAGCAACCATTGTGTCAAGAAATTTTTGACGCAATGCAACAGGATTGAAACGTCGAAAAAAGGTACAACCGCTCAAAGTGCCTTGCAGTAGCGGAGGTCCGCAGTTTCCACATAGGCCATAGCCTTGCTTCTGCCAGGTAACACATTATACTTCAATGAGCACTCACTGAGATGAGATCAACGTGACGACTTACTTGTAACTGGCGATGATGCTACAACATCGCTACTGAACTCAGGTTCAGAAAAATCTTCATCATCGTGATGTGCCCTGAGCCTCGGAGGAGTACCTTCCGACTCGGTTACTGTCTCGTCAAAGGAAGGCTTGTGGGTGGAATCTTGGGTCTGATCCTACAATGACGAATGAAAAGAAATCGTTGAAATCTGACCAAAACAAATTAATTGTACAAAGTTGGATCTTCTTTTTTTGGAGATTTAGTCAACCTCAAGGAATTTGGGCTTGCATGCACAGGGTGGAGGAGATGGACACCTCAAAGGAAGTGTGCTACTCCTGTTGTCAGTGCATGAATTGGACCTCCTGTAGGGCAATTCCACGGTCTCGGACGTGACATTTTTTCACTTATTCAGTGCTGCCAATAGTGGCATGAGAACCTAACTAGTGCCACCTGTGATGAAGTGACTAGCACTGAGATACATGTATGAGCCTAATAGCTAGCTGCCTATGGTCTCTTTAAACTGATGTGTGTTTCTGTGATTCCCCACTGCTGTGTTGTTTTCACAGGTAATTACCAATTACAAAGCCCTTTGACCACTGAATCAGTTGTGCCAAATGTCGGTTGCCTGTGAAATCGCCACATTTTCCTGCTCACCATGTCCTCACTACATGTATTTAAGTGGGTTCAGGCCTTTGCGTTTGCTTCTGTTATAGGAAGATTTTGGGAAACTCTTGTGGATTTTACAAAATATTTGCTTATTGTGTCAGCACTAGATCTACCAATTCAGTTGAGAAACAAACATTTGCTTTTGCTATGCCAAAGATTTCAGGAAACATTTGTGGATTTTTCGAATAGGTATGGCCTTCAAAAAGCCTTCAGAAAATACTCATAAAAAAACTTAACATGTGTTGATGTCGGCTTACCATCCACATCTGACAGACACTCAAGATAACATGCAACTTGAAACAGGTGAGTTATTGAAGCAATCAGGCATTTGGAAGTCATTGGTTTCCATAGGAACTATGTCTCCACTACCTATCAAGAAGTATAATTTTGCGCACTGCAATTGGATGTTCAGAAAATTCTGGAGTAAAACATCTGTCAGGTGTATCATTGATATGCGAGAATAGTAATGATAACTTGGATGAGAAACAGAACAAGACAGAACTGAATAAAATAATGAAAAGAAAATGCAAATAAATGCAAAACAACTCAAGCAGAAAAAGACCCTGACACATAACAGAAGAATGCAGAAGGAATTCAATGGCATGCATCTGAACACAATATAAGCTACATGTATGACACCACTGAATTTTACAACACCATGGGCGAGGGGTGATCTGAAAATGACCTCCTACAACTTTCCAATAACACAGCTGCTTTTCCTTAATGAAGAGCTACTAGTATGCCTATATTGTGATATAAGAACATTTTTGGTCACCTTGTCAAATGTTGGAAAAAAGGTTTGATGAGGTGATAGATGGAATAACAGGGCCGTATTTAGCTTTTTGGTCCTGGCGGGGGGGGGGGCAAAAGCCTCTCTGGGGGGCATTTTTTAAGACGCTTTTTGCCATTTTTTGCCCAAAATCCGCATGAAAATCACATTTTTTGGTTGGCTTTCTTGACCCCCCCCCCTCGCTAAATACGGCTAAACACGGCCCTGAATAAGCAGAAGCCACTGATTTTATTGGAAGTGGGAGGTGTTAGTGATTCACCACATGTGGAAGTGATGTTAACACATCTGACATAGAAATAATTTTAACATAAAGCGATAATTGCAAAATCGACATAAACAACATACGAACACACAGCTTGAATTGAACTTGTCGCACTTTCCCCTTTTTGGAAGAAAAGTCGAGAAATGGAAAATTGTCCTCAAAGGGTAATTCTTTTGCTCACAGTATAAATAAACCAATCATATACTTATACTATTTGTTGATTCATAAAATTTTGATCGTGTGGAGTGGACATACGGAAAATACTCATTCTTTACTCAGACCAGAAGAGATCCAACTTCTTTTACCTCACATTAACCCCACTGGGTAGGACGTCATTATGTCATTACAAAAATCCAGGGAATCCCCGGAAACACCCAAGGGTCGGTCGTAGCTTGCATACGGGGTAATAGTACGCCTTGCAAGGAAATGGCATGTCACAGTGCGTAGGACCACGGACCTGTATACTGACGGGATAGGCAACTCGGGCGTGTGACGTATCCACCTGTGTTAATGCTGCATTTTCTCTACTGTGAAGGCATAACTTTCTTTTTAAAAGTCGTTGCATCGTTAAAGGAAGCAACAGGCTTTTATGACGTAAGGTTTTATGTTTAGAATTTGACAGGTTATGGATTAATCGCCGCTTAAAAATGACCGCCGCTGATCAGCCTTCATGAAGCCGGCCGATTCAAGATGGCGGTTGTGCATTTATTCGAGAAATGTCTGCACTTTTCAGTTGAAGTAAACAAGAAACGATGGGATAATATGTCGGTAAATTGGTCCACATCGTTTCGATAGATCAATACTGAATGTCGTGATACCTAGATTTAAGTAGGAAACGAATTACTTTTTACGATATCACCGTTTTTTAGTGCAGTGGTCGTATATTTCCGAGTCGGTCGACCGGACGGCCGCGAGTCAATCCTAACACAGGTGGCGTACGTCATCACGTAGCGTTGTGCAGTTCGCGACGTCAGAGTTGCCTATCCCGTCAGTATACAGGTCCGTGGTAGGACGTTATTAATTTTTTTAAGAAAGGAAAATTCGAACTAAAAAAAATGACACTGAGTTACTACGGGGTTAAGTATTCTCCAAATCATTTTATTGTTTGACCTCATTTTGGTTACACAATCACAGTCCAAACGCCAAAAAAACGCACCACTCGAAAAAACTGAACCAATGATATCAGAGAACAGGCCTAGGCAGACGAGCTCCCCAGTTAGGGTCAACAATATCATTGATAACAATTCCGAAGTTTGAATAGGCCACTGAAATCAGTGGGGGAAGACTTAAGTCACAAACACAAATACAAATGTCCAAACACATGTTTTTTTTATGGGAATTTCCAGCCTTATAGGATTACCTGCAGGGGTAGTATAATGTGTATTGTCCCCACCTGCACCCCACCCTACTACCATACAACATACTGCATGGCCTGCAGAACCACAAGAATCCGAACTACCGGTACCACCGCATGCACAGGACTAGATTCTAAAACTCGACTTGCTTCCAGAGCACTGCCACACCGGGTTGAGTGTCTCAAATTTCAGGATCCTACAGTACGTTGCACAATTGACCTCTCTTCCGTGGCACGCACCATCTGCGCACCACATGCAGCGTCATGCGCTTACCATTCTCCTATCTTCCATGGACGTCGCGCACCGTCTGGAAGGCACGTAGTGAAGACATAACGTCATTCGCTCGTGGTGCGCAGAAGTCACACAGAAGAGACCCGTGACGCACCTGTACCATATACAATGAACTGAAGCGTACCATCCGCGTCACGTACGCGGCAGTTGTGCGGATAAAGGTAGGTCAATTGTGCAACGTACTGTACTTCCTGTTTAACCTCGTCCCAGGCGAGTAAAACACAATGCAGAAATCCCTGGTTCAAGGTTGAAGCTGAAGTTTCGATTGGCGACACAGTGTGGCGCTGCTTCCAGAGAACAACAAGTCTAGTATTGAGAACAACATATAACTTGTGCCGACATCCAGACAGAGAAGAAATGTGCAGAAATTGAATAACATGCACAAAGTGTCCTACCTTGCTGAGGGCTCCCCTCAACGGTTTAGTGCCCGAATAAAGCAACTTGAACATGGCGATTTATTGGTACATCAACTCTCACCTTCACTCAATCACTGGCGGCATGAATTAAGAGATGGGATGTTGGATTAGAACAGAGGAAGTCTATTAAGCATCGCACGTACAACAGACAGGAAGGTCCAAAAGCCTCAGCACACAGTCAAAACATTCATCCAACATTCTGATTACCGGTATGCTCAATTTGGAAAAAATTCAGCACAAAATACATGTAGGTTAATCCACACGTAAAACTTTAAAGGCATTACGTGTGGATTAACTTACATGTATTTGCTTTTTAATTTTTTCCAAGAGACCTTGTCCATTTTCTAGAAATAAGCGTAGGAATCTTTGTGGATAAGCCATCCTCTAAGTTTCCTATCTGTAGAGTAAAATACACATAACATCAGCAAATACTTTTGCCATTTCTTGGTAATTTTGATAACCAATGCCATAGTAGAGATGGCATTTGCAAACACAGGACGGATTCTGATATGCCGCCAGAGGGCCCTCCCTCAGACGTGAAAGGGTTAAGCCATATCCACCCATAATTTGAATTTCATTGAAATCATATGAAAATTTGACTGTGAACAGCCATGTATGACGACCGTCATAACACAACATGTGTTCGTTAAAATGCAGCATTGATCTGAAACTCAACTGACCGTACACCAACTCCAACGACATGTAACTGACGTATGTTTCATCAAAATCGGCCCAGCCGTTGCGGAGCTATCGTTGATAAACCTCGCGCCAAGGGGATTTGGAATGGAGAGTAGTTAAAAGGGAATATCAGTTCAAGCATAAGAAATTATGTAAGCAAGTTATAGATATTTTTGCCAAAATACCTTATCCCCAGCTGCAGAGTTCTGTGGAACTGCCACCTACATTTAAACGCAAGAATTATGGAAGACTTTCCAAACCCAGGCACTCGACATTTATCACATTTTGAAGTCGATCAACAGTCAAATGGGTTTCACGTCAGGCTACAGCCCACCTCGAGCCTACAGTCAGTCATGGGAAAAGGACTTGTAAGCTCCTGTGCCAGCCCAGGAACAGGTTACCTTTCCAGTGGAGAGGGCCTTCCACACGTGCTTTGCCAGGACTTTTGAACAGTCCACCACATGACATTCCTGCCAACAAGAATCCCCGACCAGTCTTCAAAAGGAAGCTAAAAAAATTTCTATAGCAGCACAGTGTTGCCTGCCCCTGCACATTTATCCCAATATATGCCACTGATCACTCTTTACTAGAAATACCAAAATTTTAAATTATTACTACAGTAGAACGTCCCCACTGCAAGGGCACCTCTCTATTGAGGACACCAACGTTCAGCCCAGATTTGCCATTGCTACCTTTTGACCCCGGAAAGTGAGAACACCTCTCTATTTAGGACAGCATCTGTCAGTCCCACAGGTGTCCTTAATAGAGAGGTTCCTAAGTACCAGTATTTCATATTCCATTGGTGGAGTACTTCATTTGTCTTATTTTGATCAACATTTTTTGCACCTCCTGGTCCCTAAGCCCCTTTTGGAATTTCTCTGGTAGACCACCCTTTCAACTTTCGTAATTTTTAGAAGTGGAGAGACTACTTCTGGAAGAAGTTATATGAAAGAAGATTTCATCCTAATTTTCAAATTCATAGAGGAAAATGTACAAAATCAAAACTGAACAAAAGTCGTTTCTAAAAAGTAAATCCCAGGACCTTTATATGAATTGAGGATGCCAAGAATAAGACCATTGCATTAAAGAAAAGAGTTGAGACCTTGTCAACCGGTGATTCGCAGAGACGTTCGGTGGACGCTATCACATAATACTCTTTCTTTGTGGTGGAAGACCCTGGCGGAAGGTTGTATATGCAGACATTTGGACCTCGTGGGGGCAATGAACTGCACACACTGGTATGATCCGGAATCGACGATATCACACTACCCTGGTGCATTAATATCAAGAAAAAAGTGCTTTATTCTAAAGTGGTACTACATCCCTTTACCAGAAGTGAAATTCAGAAAATTTATGTTTCTTTCATGATCTTATGAAACTAATGACTATTGAAAATGGGGAGGGTTTAGCTCTTATGGGGAGTGGGGGATCAGGGAGACCAATAATCATGTAGGCCCCCTACATGTAGTAGAGTCCCTGTAACTGCGTTGCAAGCACCACTTCCTTTCTCATACAAGGGACAGAATGGCCACATACGCCGCAACATTTCAAAATATCTGAGATCCTCCCCGTGATAAAATAATTTATAGTCCGGCACAGCCTTCGCGCGATCCCAAAGGAATGCGGAAATACGAAATCTGACAACAGCTTGCGGCTACCTAATTGTGTGTGTGAAAGTAGAGGAGAGTATAATTTGGTCACGCTGTCCAATCGGCTATTCAAGAGTCATTTATTGAATAAGATGTGTGGTCAGCGTGTGGTTTGTGGTAAGCCTACTTCCGCATTCCAATGGGTCGCGCGAAGGTTGTGTCGGACTATAAGACATATTTTATTGCCTTGAAATAAATTACATCCCTTTCATAAATCCTACTCAAAAGAGTCATGTGCAACAAAGAAACACCCAAAAAAACTATAGGCCTACATCCAATATAGCTACATGTATTTGGACTCGTCACCAAAAATATGGGGCCGTATTCAAAAAGGGTGATCATCAAGTGATTAAGACTTTTTAGACGCGTGTAACTTCACTATTTAAATGCACACACTTCCACCATGCATTTGACGAAGTCACACGCGTCTAAGTCTTAAACACCCTTTTTTACGCCCATGGTGTTTAAGTGGTAAAACAAGGGCCTGTAGTTCTGCACATAGACAACATGCATACATGCTGGGTACTGGACTGACTGGATTCAGTGCAAACACAATGGGCCAAATTCATAAAGGGTGTTTAAAACTTAAACGCGTGTAACATCGTCAAATGCATGGTGGAAGTGTGTGCATTTGGTGAAGTTACATGCGTCTAAGTCTTAAACACCCTTTATGAATATGGCCCAATATGGAAATTGTTAAATTTTGAATGACTGTTAAATTTTGAATGACTGTTAAACACCTAACACTGTTAGGTTTCTTGTTATGGCGCCACTCAGAGTGTTAGACGGGATTCTGGATTAGGAATCAGACACACATTTTTTGAAAAATTTTATACAGCATGCAAATGTGGACAAGATGCCACTTTAAATATTTTAACTTCTTGAAATTTGGTGACGCTAGCTGTACATCTTACTCTCAGTAAAACAATTTACAGGAATGTATGCAGTAACTATTATTTACATGATTGTGCCAAACTACGCTTATATAAAACTAAAGTGTCAGTGTTGAGATATGGTTCGCCCCGCCCTGCTGACCTCCGATGAAAAAACGTGGTGGGACCTTGGCAGGGGTAGTTGTTTCCCCAACTGATCACTGACAAAAAAGAATAGGAGCTCCACATTTCCATTGCCTCAAACTCAAAGGATGAATTATGCTAACCTATTATTTTGAATGACTACAATAATCTGCATAACCGCAACTTAAGAATAACGGTAACCATAACAATCGGCACTCCGTAAACTAACGGTGAATTATTCTTGTGTTTTAAGTTGAAATACACACCAACACTTTGAACTTGTGCATTAAAAATCAATGTGTCAGGTAATGGACTTGACGCCAGCATTCAAATTTCAGAACTTTTGAAATAAACCAAGGATTTTTTTATATACCGGTAAATTACTATAACTGAAGAAAACATCAACATGGGATTGCAAGGCAAAAACCTATGACCCTGAATAACTGAAGGAACTTAATGAAATGGCAAGCATCAAATAAACATAAAAATTTCAGATCACAGCACGTTTTTGTTCCAAATAGTATGCATATCTTTTCTGGCCGCCTTGGTACAAGCAGGGGGCAGAGGGCAAACCTATCCCAAAACTGACACCCTCTATATAAGCAGACACTGGTGAAATAAACAAGAGCTCAACAAGAGCTCAGTGTGCCCCCTTTCTTACCTCTTCTAGTGGAGCGGGATGGCTTAAGTGCTCCGAACTGCCCGACCCCTGGCGGTAATGTGCTGGGGAGAAGCCGATGTCCGTCTGATTCATACGGCCATTGTAATTGAAGCTGTGGTCTCCTCTCTGACTGCCCATAGTACCGTAGCCTAGAAAATGGGAGAAAATCAAAAAGAATGGCTGAAAAATATACAGTCTGTCCCAGAAAATTATGCAGCATGAATCTCGTGCCCAGGATTCTTAAATTCTAGCCGAGAGCACAATAAATACACTACGGTATTTAGATCTCCTAGGTACGAGGTCATGATCGGCATAAGATTCATTGGACTGTCTGTAACAACAGACCAGCAACTGCAAGGCCAGCATTGAATTCACCAGTATGGGCAAACTCACCCAGAGGGGATGGAAACGACTGGTTTTTAGCAAATGCTCTTTGGTCGAGTTGTCAGGGGACAAAAGTGAGATTAGTAAAGAACAGCGTCCTCAAAAAAGACACTTTACCAAATGTAGATCGCAATCGTTAACCCAACACCACATACTACGAAGGTCTTCTATATCAAAGTTTCTATGTGCCCAGGGGCCTGTTTCAAAAAGTGACTTGAAGCTAATGGAAACGAAAATGCATTGAAGTTATGGTACATTAGCTTAAAGTCGCTTTATGAAACAGTCCCCAGGTTTAAAGGAAAATTCCATTTGACAACAGAGAACACTGGAGATCGCCCGTAACAACAACACTAACGTTAACACTTTTTATTTCTTTTCAGCTACAAATATGAATAGTGTTACCAGTAAATGTAGTGCTAGCAGGACGATTTCTTGCACTCGCTGCAATATGTGACCCGGCACAATAAAATGAGTCAGAATGCGCAGAGAAGAAGGCCCAAAATATCCAAGGTGACACCAACAGTTTGTTGATTTCAGGATTGTCTGCCCATTGTGAAATTTGACTTTGTCGATTTCTGTAATTGTTGTCTGGTGTCATCTTCGGTCTTTTTCTGTGCACATTCCGACTCATTTTGTTGTGCCGGATCACATGTTGTTATTTGATGATGTCGTTGAGAAATCCTGACAGCAATAGCCGTCTATAACACCAAACAGGAATGTTCCTTTAACTGGTTTCAGACCGCTCACAGCAGCTTACACAACGTCAAACATCACGGAGGGTATTTCGGGCACTAGAGGTGACCATTACGTGATTATCCTTCCCTATTATCATTACGGTATGTGTAAATACCAAAAGTGTTACTGGATTTTTTGCAGCCATGTCACTAACACATGCAACATAGCGTGTATTCTGGAAACATCTCCAGTACAGCAGGACTAGTTCAGACGTCGGCTGATATGAATATTTAGTAAATGCTTTTACTGGCAGTTTTGTACAGAGCCCTCAAATGCATTTGTATAGCACACAAAAAGTAAAAGCATTTACTTCATCTTTTCTAAACTTCTCATTACGTACGTCAGTACTTGTAGAGTATGCTACCCGTGGGGTAGTGGTCAGAGTAAATTACAAAGCGGAGACAAAAGCAAAACATTCCGCAAAATTCTTGCAACTTTTAAACAGTGACTGACGTTCACTTTTGTGTGAGTATCGTATGTATATGTACCTTCCATTAAGTTAAGCCGTGTGAGCGAGCCTGCAAGATAAGCATGAATAGGATTAATATAGGAAGCATAGAAAGGAGTTATGGCACTACAGGGTGAATACAGCAATATGTACAGGAAGCATATTTTCATGTACAGTACCGGTAAGTTAATTTTTATGTACAGTAAGTGAATTTTTATGTAGAGTAAGCTAATTTTGCATCCCTGATGGGGTAAGCCCCTGTCATCTAATAGGACAGAACCTAGGATAAGCTCAAATCAACTGTGCTGTCTATAGTTCAGAGTATTAAAGAAGTTATCAGTCTCAGTCAGGTCAAGTTTAGCGTGTTCGACTACTTACACCGCCCAGGCACTAGCACTTTCTCAAACCTGTGCATTGGAGGCCAATAAAAGAACACTGTTGTGTTAGACACGAGTAAAGTGTCATGGTGGATGCGCTCTGATTGGCTGATTGTCCGCCATGACACTTATTCGTGTCTAACATGACAGCGTTGGATTTCTTTTGCACGCCAATGTACAGCTGATGTATGCGAGGGTGTGCGTACATCTACGTTCAGAAGTGACATCATGCTCTGCATGCTGGGATACTTCCCGGAGTAACGAGCTCAGGGGGAGGGTTAGTAGCGCCTGGCGTAACAGGCCTGACTTGGAGAACTTCCGGTAAATAAAATGCTGTCGTGCCAGGCCGGTGTACGTGCGAGTAAGAAATAGAACACACTAGTTACATGTAATAGGCAGGAAGCAAGAAGACGAATAAGAACATAAAGCAACACAATTTCGCAACCTTAATGCAAGAAACAGCACACATGCTTAAATAGGAACCTGGCAAGGCAATCCGCCAAAATAGGTTCAGTCCCATTAGATTATAGCCGATACAGTACACTTGTACAGTCTAACCAGNACGTAGGCCCGGGGTGAAAGGGGCTTTGCCCAAAACTGGTGGAGGTATCAGGATTTTCTCACTTACCCAAACCTGGTGTAGGTCCACACCGTACATCGCCAGCTTCATGGCATTCTCAAGAAAGTGAACATCAGCGTCGGCAGGAGTTTGACCGTTGTGCACTTTGTGAAGCTCGGCGATCCTCTGTAGGAGTTCCGGTGTCTGATTGGGTAGGAATTGATAATCGGCGAGGTACATGATGCCCTGGGCTGTTTCCTCATCGTAGTCACCTATTTCTGATTGAGCAGTGTAAGACCCAAGGATGGCGGCAGTAAGCATTGAACATGGCAACCTAGGAAGGAATAAGAGAGAACAGCTAAGCCAATTAGCTAATGTTATTCTTGTTAACTTAATCATATTTGCCTGCCTGTTTCAGGCCTTGAAATGTGAGGTGTGGGAGAGTGATTGCTCTCCTCGTGAAAAATAAAACTCTATTGTTCATGAGGAAAGCAATTACTCTCCCACACCTCAAATTTCAAGGCCTGCTGTTTTTCCTCTACTTATCTACATCCAGTGTCCAGCAGACGGAATTTCCTGTCAAATTACATGTATCTCACATCCCATGTGCTATTGATTGAAAAATATTTGAAGAAAAGTTGTTCTTATCAATGATATGAAGAAATTTTCTTCTTTTTTTTAAAAATTTACTTACAAGGCCTACAGAAAACTTCAACAGAAGATACTGTCTGCCGAAACCTATGGGCAGACGATTTACATGTTGTTCGAAGAGACAACTTATTTTCAAATCATTTCCCCAAACTAATTCAACTATTGCACAGATAAAAAGAAACCTGAACTCACCTTCCAATGTTGATATCATTTCTAACTTGCTGACATAAGAAGTAGCGAGTAATGTCCTCCTTCATGACAGTTGGTTCTGGTGAATAGAATTTAACCCGGAATTCAAAATCCCAGTCACTTTCTGAAAAATAAACGTGTCTGTCAGCTGTCACAGTTTCATGATAAAAAATTCCATTCAAAATCGAAGCATTACTGGTAGATTTATGCCTTCACATATAAGTCCAAGAGATTTCACTTACTGTTTAGCTGATGGCTTATCTTCTTATCAGGATCCAACCAGAACTGCAAAAAATAACACGATAAATGTCTCAAGACGGATATTCACTTTTACCTACTGTATACGTAAATATTTTCGCGAATAAAAATTACCGCGAAAATCGCGAATACCGGTACCCCCCGCGAATAATATTACAGACGAACCATTTTCCAATCGCCAACGATCCCGTAATAAATTGTGGTTTGCACTGAATTACACCATGCACCATTGAAAATGCAGTGTTTTTGAAATCTTACATCGGACCCAACCGCGAATATTTATCCACGCGAAAAGGTACTTTCGGACCCCAACTGCTAAATATTTTAGCCGCGAAAATATTTGCGTATACGGTAAATTTATCTCGGTTGTTTTGATCCCAGCCTTTTTTCCCCGATTTTAATTCAGTGGCAGTGCAGTATCTTTTTAACTTACCCAAATTTTTTGATAAACATATGTAAGGCCAAAATAGTTCGTCTCTACCAGACTCTGATTTTCACATATGACATCATGGAGAACTTGGCCTCTTGCACTTTTCTGAAAAAGAAGAGATCGAAAGGTAAATGTGACCCGGTCTGTGAAAACCCGGCCAAAGTCACTGGGGAATGACATAGGCCTTGATCATACCTGCCCTTTGTTGCACAATCGATAAGGCTTTATTTGCCACTAACAGACCGTCGTTTCTTCATTGTGATGGCACTCCCTACATAACTTATCAACCCTGTGGTGTTCAGCAACTTTGGCTGGGTTTTGCCGGACTGGGTCACAAATAGTAAACCTAGTAGTAGATCCCGACTTTACCACTCAAGTAACAGACGAAGAGAAGAGCCACAACACGTACCTCAATCTCCACCTCCAGAGTCTCGCCATCCAACATAAGAATTCTTGCCAACGTCATCCGTGGATTCCTAACTTGTGGCCTCGGCGGAGGTTTCTCCTTTTTCTCTTTTGGCGTCTTTTCCCGCTTACTCTGCCGCTCCATTTTCTCCTGTTCTTTCTGCTCCTTCTTTTCCACAGCAGATTTTCCCTTTTCTTCCTTGGCCAACCGCGCCTTTTCTTCTTTTTCCTCCTTAGCTCTTCGGGCTTTTTCCTCTTTCTCTTCTTTTGCGATCCTGAAAGTACACTTTCTGACATTATCCTGTGACCTAGGGAGTGGTGATTCTTCAGGATCAGTTTTTAGCTTCAAGGATATTCCAGAAAACCCAGGGGCCATGCAAAAATTGTATCTCAACATACCTCGCTTTTTCCTCCTTTTCTAACTTGGCCAGTCTCGCCTTTTCCTCTTTTTCAGCTTTTTTAGCTCTTTTGGCCTCTTCCTTGGCCTCCTTGTCTGAGATAGGATGCCAGGATTCCTCTTCTGCATGTGCTGCTTCTTCCTCACCCAACTGCTCCCCGTCTTCGAAATCTTCTGGGGCTTCTCCTAGATGGAGGTGGAAAATTGATTGAAATCGACATCATCGACTATAATTGCATACAAGCAAAACGCATCAAGACTCAAACCAGTTGCACACTGTTCTGCCAGCATCTGCCGACAAGCACACTTCAAGGCATTTGCTGTGCCCGTCATGATGACAGGCACAAATTACAGGGTTTTTTACTGCAATAATCCATTACATGTACATGGCAGGCACTGAATCTGTGGTGGAAGACACCAAAATAAACTGGTCTGCCACTTTGTCAGATGCTTTCATAAAATTACTTTGAGGCTTGCAAAGTGCCTCGCAGTAGGCCTACCGGTAGTCCGCAGGTTACCACAGTTTCAGCCTTGCATCTGCCAGGCAACACATTACACTTCAATGAGATGAGATCAACGTGAAAACTTACTTGTAACTGGCGATGATGCTACAACATCGCTACTGAACTCAGGTTCAGAAAAATCTTCATCATCGTGATGAGCCCTGAGTCTCGGAGGAGTACCTTCCGACTCGGTTACTGTCTCGTCAAAGGAAGGCTTGTGGGTGGAATCTTGGGTCTGATCCTACAATGAGGAAAGGAAGGAAATCATTGAAATCTAACCAAAATAGAATAATTGCACAAAGTTGCATCATTTTTTTGGAGATTTAGTCAACCTCAAGGAGTTTGCGCTTGCGTGCACAGGGTGGACATGGTGGAGGAGATGGACACCTCAAACTCAAAGTAGGGGTGCTACTCCTGTTGTCAGTGCATGAATT
The DNA here is from genome assembly GCA_002633025.1 of Notospermus geniculatus. Taxonomy (NCBI): domain Eukaryota; kingdom Metazoa; phylum Nemertea; class Pilidiophora; order Heteronemertea; family Lineidae; genus Notospermus; species Notospermus geniculatus. Next base: position 101,675 of record NMRB01000095.1, read on the forward strand.
GAACTTCCTGTATGGCTATTCCATGGTCACGGACGTGACTTTTTTTCACTCATTCAGTGCTGTTTCTGCAAATTTTGGAACCACAGAAAGATGTAATACCCTTCATCATACCCTGGCATGAATTAAGTTCGTTGTGATTCATAATGAGGTACCGGCAGACCTAATCCACGACGCGGCGCTGACTATCAACTCGGTCATAACTGCGTCATTGAAAGTGAGGCTAACGTTATTTTCCAATTAATTCTGAATAGCACACCCTGTTTCTAGGCCAAATATAACTAAAACATTGCACTCAATTTCTGATTTTAATTTTCTATCATTAAGTACAGAAGTGCTAAAATATATCTCATGGCTTTTGAGCAAAAATCTCTGCGGGAACATGATGAATTTAATCGATAAAATTGACCATTTTAGCGTAAACGACAGGCGAATGGTCGACGTCGTGGGTTGTGAATGACGCAGTTTTTGTAACGTCAGAATGACGCACGATGCCTGATGACGTTCAACAATCGCAAAGGCATGCGCACCTGCGTTTTAACCGAGTTGATGATCAGCGCCTTCTTTTGTTTGCCGGTACCCCATTAGTGCACTGTTTGATAAATAGTTGTGTCACGGACGTGACATCAACCGTGACATCAAACATGTCATGTCCCTGACATCAGAAGTCAAACATGTCAAGTCCGTGATGCAACTTATTAGCAAACAGTGCACTAATTATGAATGAAACTGTATACGAGCTATATATAGGGTCTCTTTAAGCACTATTAACGTGTGTTCACGCTCCACAGCCGTGTGATCTCACAGGTGATAACCAGTAACAAAGTCCTTTATGACCACTGAATCAGCCATGCCAAATGTTGGTTGCCTGTGAAATTGCCACATTTTCCTGCTCACCACCTCACTATTTTAGTGGGTTCAGGCCTTTGCGTTTGTTTCTGTTACACAAGAAGACTTTGGGAAACTTGTGGATTTACAAAATATTTGCTTATTGTGTCAGCACTATAGATGTACCAATACAGTTGAGAAACAAACATTTGCTTTTGCTATGCCAAAGATTACAGGAAACATTTGTGGATTTTTCCAATAGGTATGGCCTTCAAAAAGCCTTCAGAGAATACTCATAAAAAAACTTAACATGTGTTGATGTCGGCTTACCATCCACATCTGACAGACACTCAAGATAACATGCAACTTGAAACAGGTGAGTTATTGAAGCAATCAGGCATTTGGAAGTCATTGGTTTCCATAGGAACTAATGTCTCCGCTACCTATCAAGAAGTATAATTTTGCGCACTGCAATTGGATGTTCAGAAAATTCTGGAGTAAAACATCTGTCAGGTGTATCATTGATATGCGAGAATAGTAATGATAACTTGGATGAGAAACAGAACAAGATAGAACTGAATAAAATAAGGAAAAGAAAATGCAAATAAAAATGCAAAACTACTCAAGCAGAAAAAGACCGACACATAAACTGAAGAATGCAAATGAAATTCAATGGCATGCCTCTGAACATAATAAGCTACATAGAATGACACCACTGAATTTTACAACACCATGGGCAAGGGGTGATCTGAAAATGACCTCCTACAACTTTCCAATAACATGGCTGCTTTTCCTTTAATTTTGGGTCAACTCGTCAAAAGTTGGAACAAAGGTCTGACGAAGTGATAGACGCAATAGCCCGCAGATTAACCCTAACTTTCTAAGTCCAACAGGGACAATGGAAGTACAATAGAAGGTGTGTGGGTTAAGCCCAAGTCAGGGTTAAACTCTGCATATGCGCCAATAAGCAGAAACCGCTGATTTTATTGGAAAGTTGGAGGTGTTGATTAACCACATGTGGAACTGATGTTAACACATCTGACATGGAAATTATTTGAAAATAAAGCGATAATTGCAAAATCGACATAAACAACATACGAACACATAGCTTGAATTGAACTTGTCGTACTTTCCCCTTTTTGGAAGAAAAGTCGAGAAATGGAAAATTGTCCTCAAAGGGTAATTCTTTTGCTTACAGTGTAGGGGAGACCGGGGCTGGTTGTAACACTTTTTCTTTTGAGGTCGATTACTTCCTAATTACGGGAGGTATTTATAACCTGCTTGGTCTTTTGAATATTTGATATCAATGGTCACTTATGCACTAAACAAAGTTTAGCCATCTCTATCCATGTCTCTGAAAAATGGGTCCAAAGTCGAGTGGTACCACCTGCCCCGTCAAAAAATTTCGGGGTTGGTTGTAACACATCTCATAAAGTGAGCATGGCAAATTTCCCTTTACTTCTTCATGTGTTTTTCAAAACGACACGGGTATTTGTCTCCTAAATAAACTTCTAAACACAGCAAATCCGTTCTTCTTACAAAAAATAATCGATTGAACAGTCTATAGGATGAGGGGTGAGGATTGATGAAAACCTTAATTTTGCCTATCTCCAAGTGGTGAGGTAAGCAATTTGGTTTTTTGCCATTTTATCAAAACCTGAAAAAGTGAGATAGGCAAATATCTTAGCAGGGTGACGATGTTACCATGTTTGTTACAACCAACCCCACCTATAGTTCAGGTCAAATGTGGGCTGCAATACCAAAGCATGTGGAAGTGGGCCTTATCACTCTGGACCAGTTGTACAGGCTTTACATCATTATTCAAATAGTATCCAAACAAACTTCTAAAACTGCACAGGCAGTGAAGCAGAAGAGATTTTCTGATCAGGTCATTTTTTACTTTCATGTACTAAAAACGGTTTTTGTCGATTTTTAGGAAAGTCAATTCGGACATTCAGATGCCCTTTGGTACAAAGGTGGCCGGTATCAATGTCAATATATGTGAGGAATCTCAGCCCTTCCCAGTGGATATTCAAGGAAATATTAGCTCTGTTACAACCTACCCCTGTTACAACCAGCCCCGGTCTCCCCTAAATAATCAACCAATCATATACTTATACTATTTGATTCATAAAATTTGGTCGTGTGGAGTGGCCATATGGAAAATACTCATTCTTTACTCAGACCAGGAGAGAGCCAACTATTTTTACCTGACAAAATGTCAAGTATTCTCCAAATCATTTTATTGTTTGACCTCATTTTGGTTACACAATCACACATAACAACCAAAAGCCAAAAAAATGTCACATTTGTTTTATGCACCACTTGAAAAAACTGAACCAATGATATCAGAGAACAGGCCTATAGGCACAGACAGAGCTGCCCAGAGTTATAGGGTCAACAATATCATTGATAAGAATTCGAAGTCAGAATTCCGAAGTCGCCCACTGAAATCAGTGGGGGAAGACTTTTAAGTCGCAAACACAAATACAAATGTCCAAACACATGTTTTTATGGGAATTTCCAGTCTTACAGGATTACAGTACGTTGCACAATTGACCTCCCTTCCGTGCTGCGCACCACCCGCGTACCACATGCAGCACCATTCACGTACCATCCTTGTAATGTATCTTCCGCGGACGTGGCGTGGCGTCATGGAAGGCATGCAGTGAAGACGTAACGTTATTCACCCGACGTCACGCTACAGAGACGTGTGACGTACCCGTACCATACGCGATGAACTGAAGGATACCTTCCGCGCCACGTCCGAGGAAGGTACGCGGATAAAGGGAGGTTAATTGTGCAACGTACTGTACCTACAGGGGTAGTAATGTGTATTGTCCCCACCTGCACCCCACCCTACCATACCATACAACATACTTCCGGTACCACCGCATGCACAGGACTAGATTCTAAAACTCGACTTGCTTCCAGAGCACTGCCACACCGGGTTGAGTGTCTCAAATTTCAGGATCCTACAGTACGTTGCACAATTGACTGACCTCTCTTCCGTGCCGTGCACGATCCGCGTACCACATGCAGCGTCATGCGCTTACCGTTCTCGTATCTTCCACGGAGGTCACGCGCCATCATGGAAGGCACGCAGTGAAGACATAACGTCATTCGCTCGTGGTGCACGGACGTCACACAGAAGAGACCCATGACGCACCCGTACCACACGCAATGAACTGAAGCGTAACGTCCGCGTCACGTACGCGGAAGTTAATGCGGATAAAGGTAGGTCAATTGTGCAACGTACTGTACTTCCTGTTTAACCTCGACCCAGGCGAGTAAAACACAATGCAGAAATCCCTGGTTCAAGGTTGAAGCTGATGATCAACCACACCAATCTGATATTCAATCATCCGAGAGGTCATAAACTTACAAACGTTCCTGAAGTTTCGATTGCCGACGCAGTGTGGCGCTGCTTCCAGAGAACAACAAGTCTAGTTTTCAGGACAACGTACAAACTTGTGCCGACATCCAGACAGAGAAGAAATGTGCAGAAATTGAATAACATGCGCAAAGTGTCCTACCTTGCTGAGGGCTCCCCTCAACGGTTTAGTGCCCGAATAAAGCAACTTGAACATGGCGATTTATTGGTACATCAACTCTCACCTTCACTCAATCACTGGTGGCATGAATTAAGAGATGGGGTGTTGGATTAGAACAGAGGAAGTCTATTAAGCATCGCACGTACAACAGACAGGAAGGTCCAAAAGCCTCAGCACACAGTCAAAACATTCATCCAACATTCTGATTATGCACAATTTGGAAAAAATTCAGCACAAAATACATGTAGGTTAATCCACACGTAAAACTTTAAAGGCATTACGTGTGGATTAACTTACATGTATTTGCTGTTGAATTTTTTCCAAGAGACCTTGTCCATTTTAAATACCGCATTCGTTTACTTCCACGAGCTAGCTCGGAACAGGCTCTACAGCGTTAGTTTACACCGGCTTGCTCGGATCAGGCGCGACTAGCCCTACCCGCCGAGGTGGGCTTCTCGTGGATCCTTCCCAAGATGCAAAGCATGGTGTCACTTCCGATCATGAGATGCACACAGCCCTCGCATACATGTGTACATCGGCGTGCAAAAGTAATCGAATGCTGTCGTGTTAGAGACGAGTAAAGTACCACGTGGCGGATATTCAGCCAATCAGAGCGCATCCGCCATGACACTTTACTCGTGTCTGACACGACAGCGTTCTTTTACTGGCCTCCAATGCGCATGTGTGAGAAAAGCGCTAGTGCCTGGCCGGTGGAAGTAATCGAACACGCAGTTAGAAATAAGTGAAGGAATCTTTGTGGATAAGCCGTCCTCTAAGTTTCCTATCTGTAGAGTAAAATACACCTAATATCAGCAATAGTTTTGCCAAAATCTTGGTAATTTTGATAACCAATGCCATAGTAGAGACGGCATTTGCAAACACAGGACAGATTCTGATATTCCGCCAGAGGGCCATCCCTCAGACGCGAAAGGGTTAATTAGCCGTATCCACCCATAATTTGAATTTCATTAAAATTATATGAAAATTTGACTGTGAACAGATGTATGACGACCGTCATAACACAACATGTGTTCGTTAAAATGCAGCATTGATCTGAAACTCAACTGACCGTACACCAACTCCAACGACATGTATTTGACCTACCAGGCAGGCAAAGCTAACGAAACTTCCCGGACACGAAAACTGGCACTTACAGATCAGCAGTCGGAAGCAGTGATCAGAACTGTGACGCTTCCAGAGAAGCTAGAAATTTGAGTCACATATTAAGACAAAACAAGGAATACAGCTCACCTATTGCTTTCATTATGACCGTGATCTCATCAGTTTTATTGCCTGATGCTGGTTTCGCCCAGTCCAGTCACTGGTTCAATAAATGAATCATTGCATTGGTTTAAACATAATGTATACATCATGAGTATCACTGCTTCATCATGTAGAATATTCACATCCCGAAGGACAGCTGTTGAGCTGGTGGAGTTTTCTGTGTCCATATACATGTACAATGTAGGTCACCAGAGGTCACGTAAGGGCATTGCCAAGTGAAGGACTGTATCAATAGGTGGCAGCACTGCACTTGTGGTCTTGAGCAATAATATTAAAGCTTGGGGGTTGTGGTGTGCCACTTGGAGGCTGAGGGAGGTGAATGGCTTGACGTCGGGACCACATAGAAGGCATTTCATTATTTTTCTCCATTCCCATGAAAATCCCGCCACATAGGATAATTTCATTTTTACTGGGAATGATAATGTAGCTACCTGATGATTTTTTTATTGTACACTTGTAGGTCTGCATGTCTATGACTAGAGGGCTGCGCATAAGGCCTACATGTAGGCCTACATGCAGCACCCACGATTGTACACACACAGAAAACGAATGATATGCAGACAACATACATACATAATGTACACTACAGCGATTATCGATTTCAGATCAATGTGTCTCTAGGCTATTCCAATAGGGCATGGATTTCATGCATATACATATATTTACGTAGATATTGCACTACATGTAGAATTCAACGGGTATATGGATGACATAAGGACTCAAACAAAACTTTATCGCATAAGGTCAACCAAAATGATAAACTTTTAAGGACATCTGTGTACAATCAACATTCTGCACATTTTTCACAAACGAGATCCCGGGTACTTGAGAATGGATTTCACTCCGACTGGGAAGTAAATAAAGTATTTTTCCGTCATCAAATTACTGAAATATGAGGTGACAATTCAGAAAGTTCTGAGTGGGTGAATTTGTTCAGCAGGAATGTATCAAGCAGACAGGAGCCTTAGCCTAGTGGTTAAATTACTGGTATCTCTTCTGCTTAGCAAGCGGCAAGTCCTGGGTTCGAACCCCAGGCCATATGTGACCCGGCATAACAAAATGAGTCGGAAGTCGCACAGAAGAAGACCGAAGATGACACCTGACAACAATTACAGAAATCGACAAAGTCAAATATCACAATGGGCAGACAATCCTGAAATCAACAAACCATTGGTGTCACCTTGAATATGTTGGGCCTTCTTCTGTGCGCATTCTGACTCATTTTGTTGTGCCGGTCACAAGTATCTGACGACACTCCTAGGGGTGGGTTTACCTTGCTACACAAGAAGACATGTTGGGTCGTCTTCTATGCGCATTCCGACTCATTTTGCTGTGCCGGGAGGTCACATATGGGATAGAAATTACCCCTGGCTCTTCAGTCTGTTAGGACACTAGTGTTATTAAGCCGTGGTGCCTTGTGCCTAGGGGAGTAAAAGACCCCATCCAAGTGAGGAACATGAGGAGCTTGAGATGGTCTCTTCCATACTTACCAAGGGCCAATAAATTGCAATATTAAATGGCTTCGGCCCTGATGAAAAAATCTAACAAAACATCAAGGTGAAGGCCTACTTCCCCTCCCAATATGCTACATGTACCCCTGAATTGCTCACAGTTTCTCACTTCCACTCAAAATACTACAGGATGTAATGAAATTCTTTGAGTTTTTTCATTATAGCAGCTTAGAACTCTTTCCTAGGCACAGACATGTTATCGTGTCTGTGCGCAGCCAGACATGTGACATCTGACACATCAAATTTTGCAGCGATCCAGTCGAAGATTTGACACCCGACGATCAAGTAATTGCTTCAGACTTCACCCTATCATGTTACAATGCATTGTCCCCCTCGAGCATGGTGACATTGCCTGAGGTGAAGATGACAAGTTGATCGTTGATACCTGGAATATTATTACAAATCCAAATTCACGAGGGGGTTTAGTCTAACTGTCAAAGCTAAGATACATCAGCGAATCAAAAGAAGGAGCTAAAACGGATGTCCGATAGCCCAGCTTGCAAAGCGAGTGTCGGGGATGGAAACATGAGGAGCAAATATAGAGTGCCTCCAAAACAATATTCCCATGGACAAGTCCGCTAAAGACGGAATAACCCGGTACTCACCTGATATTAACAACGGTACATCACTGGGTTTTAGGAACAGCACCTGCACTGTAGCTGTGATGTGAGCTGTGGATATTGTACAGAAATATTCCCCTGGCATCAACTGAATGATGTTTTAACACTGAGCAGTACTGTTAAAAAGCAATCACCTCTCAAGTGCTCGATCAATATTACAGGAAAGGTGATCTAAACTTGGGTCGCACTGTCATCTGCTGGGTTAGCAAGGAACTAAAGCCAGAATGTTTCAAAAAACACGGGTTGAAGAGGGACAATTTACCATCCTGAAGTTAATCAGTCAGGCCATCTTATTATAATGGAAGGACTCCATTTTGAAATACGTCCGTACCAACTGGAGTTGATCGCATCATATACAGGTGTACAGTGTAGCAATGTGTTCAGCTGTTAGGTCAACGAGCAAACATGGGTCTTTGTCACGCACGTTCTCACAAACTACGCATTGACCACAGACAACAACGTTTGGGAATGTTTAGTGATTATTTGGGGAGTGTCCTCNCATCCCCCCCCCGTAGGACTTCTGCACCTAAGTGACCTGCCCCTGGACATCTTTTCCTGGACATTTAACCCCCGCTGTCTAAGTTCAGCCCTCATGTCCGGGGTATATGTTTGGGGAACATGTGCTGGGGGACGAATATGTCCTACGAGGGTAAATGTTCGGCGGGCAAAATTCCAGAGGGAAATATCGGGAGGGGAGGAATGTCCAGGGGACAAAGTCTTCTACCCATCCACCTCTACCCATCCGTCACCAGCTATTGCTGCGATTCTACCTTGATTTAACTACTAAAACCCATAATATTCAGGGAAACATGGCTTCAGCAAGATTTTTGGCCATCCTTACTGCCTATGGTGCCATTATATTTTTTACCCCTTATGCCATCCTCTGACCACATGCACCCTGTGCGTATGTGCTCGCCATGGGTATCATGCTAGTATTTATGAAGCCTTCACAACTTTGCGTAACGCAAATCTATTGTAAGGCAGTCAGTGAACAATAGGGCATGTGCAGCCAAACAATAGATTTGCGTCAATGCAAAGTTGCAAAGGCTTAATTCATAAATATGGCCCCTGAGTCTTTTTAGGATGGCTCCTAAACTCACATCCACAACTTTGTGGGCCGTGACGTAGGAAGAGTGCCCTCAGGATGCAATTTACAGGTACAATAAGTTTTAATAGGGCAAATGTGCATGTCGACATAATGTATGTGAAGGAGAGGAATTTATCTTTAAATGGATGATGGAAAACTATAATTTGCTGTCAAAGACACCTTTTACGGTACCTGATTCAAAGGGATGTTAACAGAAGATCTATTTCATTCAAACAACATGCAGAGGACACTTGAAAGGAGAACACCAGGTTAACATATCTTGGGTTTTCACTCTGCTGTCAGGAAGTCCACGCAACATAGACTTCGTCACACTTACAAAGAACATGGCAACCCACTGAAAACTTACTCAACTAGTCAACTTTTCTGGATTGACTTTCACTATACAGTGAAGAAATAACAAGGGAAATATCTGTGAGTAGAACATGCAACGCAACTCGACCAAGAATTCCATCCTGAAAACATCAGGGGTTCTTAGCGCTGGCTCCCTTTATTCGTCTCCACAAAGTCTGTGTGCATTGACGAAGGGAGCAAGTACTGAGAACCCCTGATGTTCTCAGGATGAAGAATTCCGACCCATCACAACGCCATCCAAGCTGACATGACAAACTGAGCATCACAGTTCAAGTTTTTAACAGTGTGTTCAGTCCAAGCTGACATGAATAGGTGTTTTTACATGGGCTTTTTCATACACGTACCACACTGCAGCATACTGTGACACACGAGTTACTTACATGGTCAGTGTATTCAGAGATAAAGCTGTCATCGGGACGTCTTTCCATTTCCATTTTGACCTGCAACAGAAAGTACAATTTAAATGCACGTGTACACAAAATATTGTATAACAAACAAATGTTCTGGTAGGCCTAATGAACTTTTTGCCCAGTATACACATACATAATGTATGCTGAATTAATGGTTCAAACATGACAAATGCTTCTTTTGGAAACATTCATAATCTGACCATCCAAATGATAATGAAGCACTGGAACTACAATGTGTATTCGTTCAGAAAAATAGGTTCGGGTGGATTGCTTACATCAATGGGGATCTTAGCTACAATAGAGGGCAGCACACCGAAACCCGGTCCTATACAATGGACGCCTTTTGTGTGGGAAATTGATCAGGACCGGGATGTCAGTTTCATTTCAATAGTTTTAACCACTAGTGACACCTATTGAGGCAGTGAGCTAGGGTCCCCATTGAAGGTCCCAAATAGAAGAGTGTAAAGTTCCAAATGCCTGTGATCCACTAAGATAAGAATCCTATTCCTACATGCACAGTGGATGTCAATGACAAAGAATGAGTACATTTTAATCAACAACCAATCAAATGATAATGTTCGTACTGCATTGCAAACACGTAAAAACTGTGCTGTGGTATTACACTGTATATGGCAAGTCGGAACTCGTATACATATATAGGTACAAACAAATTTATTGTCAAAGACAAACACAGAACATGTCAAATAGGCAAGTGGGATGATTGGCGTCCTACATACTACATGTAGTACCTGCTTGTCAACGAAGTGATGTTAAGCCTACATTTATGTTGTATTTATACTTAGTGGGTGTTGTTATTCAGGACAAATCATACCTATATATAAACGTTTATTAATTAGGACTCTTGCTGACCCCAAGGTCAAATAGTGATGATAAACTCCTCACATCACTTCAGTACCATGGTCATGGAATATCCAAAGAAGAAAGCACAAAAATTGACACACAAAGTGATAAATATCAAGAAATCAACTTCCAGAAACTTGCGAATTTTTGACCCCAATCGAGGTCTTCCTCAGGCACTTTTCAGTTGGAGAGACCAGAAAAGACTGTAGAGACCAGGGCCCTTATGCATAAAACATCTTAAGTGTAAAATTTCCCTTATCTTTTGTTTGGAACAATAGTTTAAGGGAAATTTTACACTTAAGATGTTTTGTGCATATGGGCCCAGAAGTCTTTTCTGGTCTCTCCAACTGAAAAGTGCCTGAGGAAGACCTCGGTTGGGGTCGAAAATTCGCAAGTTTCTGGAAGTTGACTTCTTGACATGGTCATGGAATAGATGACTTTTCTCCAGGACAGCAAGAGTGTCTAATTACTGTCTATCTGATTTCAGTAAGTCCTGCTACAGCCTCATTCTTGAAAAAGTATTGTCATTGATGAACAGTGAAAAGCCAATCAAAATACATGCCGGTGTACCCACAGATTATAGTACACAATGATTTCAGCATTTCCTCAGTTGTTCGACACACTACATGTATGCCCAAGCACAGTAGCCCATGTATCCGTATCAGAAATATATTAGGCGAGGCCTATATGTGACCCGGCACGACAAAATGAGTCGGAATGCGCACATAAGAAGACCCAACATGTCCAAGGTGACACCAACGGTTCGCTGATTTCAGGCTTGTCTGCCCATTGTGAAATTTGACTTGGTCGATTTCTGTGGTTGCTGTCTGGTTCCACCTTCGGTCTTCTTCTGTGCGACTTCCGACTCATTTTGCTGTGCCGGGTCACATATGGCTTCTGAAATGACTGATTTTAGCATCAAAACCAGCATTTTATCATTTTTGCATTTAATCCCCCATCCTAAAAAACCTGTCCCTGACCCTAACCTTAACGACCTTATCATTAACAATAACCCTGCATGTGGTGGGGATTGCGCAGTTAAAAAAGAAGCCTTATACACGTAGGCCTAATGTTACCTTCTTTGGTGGGCCACAGAGACATGCACAGGTTTCATAGCATCGACATGTAATACATGATGTATGTTCTACATCTGTGTATGCAGGCCTACAGGGCGCGCGTTCAGGATAACCTAGTTTTGTCCCAAATTCGTCATCAAAATTGCAGGCGACTTTTTCCTGTAAATCGAGAATATTCAGCACCAACGAACGCTCAGATATTTGCTTTACCTTTCTATGTTGTTAAATCTCCTAGATTTGGCAAAATAAGGCACCTTTTTGATAAAATAGATGTCTTTTAAGTGTGACCTACATAGCGTTATACATTGTTTGTCCAAGCGTTGGTTGTCGTCGTTGATTTGTAAGCAGGAGTTCCACACCAGCCTTGATTCCTACTAGTGTTATGTTTTGTCAACAGAGGGCAGCATCTCCTGACCTGCCACGCCCAGGCGACAAGTTGACACTCTGGCACCGCCGTCACAGCAAATCTAAACCAACTTGAAAACTAACCAAACAACCAAGTAAGAGTGTCAGCCCTAACCCTAAACCCTTTTTTTATTTATTTTATTTATTTATTTTAAATTCGTGGGTAAATTCTTCATCAAAGCATACATATAGATAAAACATCCCTTAAAACATTATACATGTACATGTACATATAGATATCACAGAATTGATAAAACATACATCTAAAACATTTTAACATTGAATACGACAAATAAAATTTGCGAAGAAAAACCCACAGGGAGTAGACGGTACGGAAGCCTTTAAAATTGTCCCTCCCAAAAAGTCTGGGTAGCTCCGCACTGCCACTACCGCAGACCTTGGTGGGTGTGTTTCAATTGGTCACCCAAGAAAACGGGGCAAAATTCAACTTGGTTCAATTTTTGCGACGACGCATATGCGCGAACGCATCGCGATGACGGCTCTAGTGTATACCCACCCTTATTTTCCGCCGCACTGCACGCAAACAAAGGTTTTGGCGCATGCGTCGTCCAATCTCATGCGAATCGCGTCAGGTGTGTCCCTACCCTTAGGTGTGTCCCTGAGGGTAGGGACACACCTAACGCGATTCGCATGCGATTGGGCGACGCATGCGCCAAAACCTTTGCTTGCGTGCAGTGCGGCGGAAAATAAGGGTGGGTATACACTAGAGGCGTCATCGCAATGCGTTCGCGCATATGCGTCGTCGCAAAAATTGAACCAATAGAAAAATTAAGGGTTGACCACATTGTTGCGTTGCGTTTGGTATCGGTTGCGTTGTCGCTTTACGTTGCCGCAAGAATTGGAAATTTCCCAATTTTTAACGCGCTGCACAGGCCAACGCAATGCCTTGAGAAGGTGAAGGCCACATTTTTCTAGCCATCATGTTCTTTTAGCTCTGGGAATTGTCTTGAAAAATTCTCCTTTCCTTTTTCTTTTGCGGGGCATGGGATGGAGCCAACAGTCCCTGAATTTCCGCCCCAAACCAACGTCATCAAAGCCACCAGTTCATCTTCCTCGTTCTCTTCCTCCTCCATCATTTGCATGACGACCTCGAGATCCATTGCTTCCCTCGTCCATGGCTGTATTGGAAAAGGACACCAGGAAATTTTCCGTCTGCTTATATACTGCGTACGTGTTTTTATGCACAAACGCACCTTCTATCGCAGTTAAAAATCGCATATACCGGGTAGTGTGTGCATGCACAAATGCGATGACGCGCGCGTTGCCGCATGCGCAAGCGCAACGGCTCTATAGTGGGCCAGTCATCCCTACCGCATCTCTAAAGGCCGTCTCACACGAGCGTTTCATCCGGCGTTTAGGCCGTGCGCCTAGGGGCGTTTATGAAACGCCGAAATGAGCGCAGGGTTGACGCACTGCGTGCGCCAACTCTGCGTTTGTAAACGCAGACCTCTGGGTGAACGCATTGGTTTTCAACATGTCCAAAACTTTTTCGAAAACGCAGAGGAATGCGTCTATTGACGCAAACGCTGCGTTTAAGAACGCATGAAAACGCATGAGAACGCACGAGAACGCATGAAAACGCAGCGTTTGTAAACGCACTGCGCGTTTACAAACGCCTACTTTGCGTTAATTAATCGCATTCTCTGCGTCAAAGAGAAGAGACGCTACGTACCGGAAGTCGTCAAAACGCACGAAAACGCAGGGCCTGCGTTTTGAAAACGCAGGACGTGCGTTCACACGGCGTCAACTATGCGCTAAATAGTGCGCTTGTCGGCGTTTCCAAAACGCGCTAGTTGACGCCGTACTCGGCGCTCGTGTGAGACGGCCTTAAAGGTCTCGGGCCACTTGTGCGTTTTGCGGTGCGTGATGCGTCGAATCTTTTGTTAGGAAGCAGAACAGCGGAAAATAACAAAAGATTTGACGCATCACGCAGCGCAAAACGCACAAGTGGCCCGAGACCTTAAGGGTGGGTACACTACACGCGATTCGTCCAACGCATGCGATGATTCTTTGTTATTTCATGCCGCAATGCCTCCCAAACAAAAGCAATTCGCGTGCGATTGCAAATCGCTTGGCGAGTCGCTTCTAGTGTGCACCCACCCTAAGGGTAGGAACACACCTAACGCGATTCGCATGCGATTGGGCGACGCATGCGTCAACGCAATTGTTTGCGTGCAGTGCGGCGGAAAATAACAAAGGCGTTGTCGCATACGTCAACGAATCGCGTTAGGTGTGTAGCCACCCTAATTTCGACACTTTTTCGTTCTGCGTCCAGACTATAGTTGAGATTTTGCCGTCAATGTGCGCCTTGTCTTATCACTCACTCCTATTGTAGTGTTTCAGCCAGGATTTGAAAAAGGCAGGGCAGAGAGGCCTCCATTCTCCAAAGGGCAGGGTGCCATGATAGCGGGTTTGTTTTATTAATACCGGACATCCGTTATCCGTTATCCGATATGCGATATGACGTAACGATATGCGAAATCGCGGTCTGATCGTTGAAAGCCATTTCCAATAGGCCTACTCATTAGGGTAGGGACACACCTGACGCGATTCGCATGCGATAGGGCAACGCATGCGTCAAAACCTTTGTTTGCGTGCAGTGCGGCGGAAAATAACAAAGGCGTTGTCGCATGCGTCAACGAATCGCGTTAGGTGTGTCCCTAGCCATAGTGAGTTTAAGAAACCAAACGTTAACGCTAACGATAACGCTAGCGTCAAAATGACGTCAGAAGAAGAAATGCAACAGATTCTTTCGATGTGACGTCAAAATGATGTCAATGTAACGTTATGGTTTCTTAAACTCCGTAAAGCCGTACCTGATGTCCGAAATGCGATAAAAAAACGTGTGTTCCATTTATGTGCCTGCGATATAGGTTGCGATATTCTAGCAGAAAACAAAAGAAACCCCTGGCTGCTGTAATGCCATTTGCCGGCATAGAAGTGCCTTTTTCGGCTCAGTGCCGAAGAAGGCACTCTCTCCCTATTAAATAGAGGCACCCTATGCCGAAAACGGGCGCTCTGGCCCGGAAGGGGGGTGCGCACCCCCGGATCCGCCCCTGGTGGTCACGTGGTACAGCAGCCCGGGCTTTCTTTTGTTTTCTGCCTTGAACTAGGCCTAATCGCAGGTATAGGTGAATGGAACACACCTTTTTTAAATCGCATTTCGGACATCGCATACCGCATATCGGATGTCAGGAACTTGCAAGAAGAAAACACTGAAAAACGGGGGACATTAGGGAGGTTTCGCAAGCGCCCGGTTAGGCCATACGACGACGTTTATCTATTGTTTGGGTATACCCACACAATAGATAAACGTCGTCGTAGGGCCTAACCGGGCGCTTGCGAAACCTCCCTAATGGCTGATGTTGCGACGGTTTTAGGCCCTTTGTTCAAGGTTGAACGTCGACTTCTTCTCCATTGCCTTTTTCACAAAAAATGCCTTTTTTCACCTTAACCTTTTTACCGTTGTCTTTTTTATCTTCGCATTTTTTTTTCTTTTTTACACGGATACCGTGTCAGTCACGGGGGTTGCAAAACCGCGGTCGGTGAATACCGGAAGTGGCGCAATAGGCTGACAGAGTCAAGTCATGACGTTTTTGTTCTGACTCATCGTCTATTTCAATATCATTCCCGGTGTCTCCGTCAAAAAGGGTAATGATTGAAATTATTGCAAAATGGTTGATCTTGAGAAATTTCCCTTGAGATTTTCCATGGAGATATATCGGACACTAAGGGCCGTCACGATCGTCTTACGGAGTGTTTTAGTTTATATCATGTGGAAAATTTCATACGACGATACATGTGGCGTTGTTGATGTTTTCTGAGATGAATGAACGTCAAACAGTCGGGGGCGTGGTTAATTTTGCNATCCTTTCGTGCGGTGCCGCCACTAGATCAATACCAAACCGATAAATCTAGTTTGGTTCCCGAACCCACCGCCAGGGCTAGCCCCGTTGGGTACAGGTGTGACAGGAATCAGCGTCCTAGGGTTGCAAGTCCGCCAAACAATAGCCCGCTATTGTAAGGCTATATTCGAACGGTCATGGTCTCTCTAGCCATATATTCTAATCCCATGCCGAACAATAAGACCGGACTTTGGTACCTGGGGGAGTTGGATTTCTTTCACACCTGGTTCGCCTGTACAGCATAGGCGAGTATAGGCCAGACTTTTTTATTGTTTAGTTCACGGATTTTTCTAACAAAATAATTGGAGGGGGAATAAAAATAAAAATATTTTTTTCCTCCTATATTCACGGGGCACTCGTTCTAGACATCAGTCAGATCGGAGGATGAAATTTAATTTTTTTTTCAGAATAAAAGTTTTCCAATAACATTGAATGTGAATACTAGGAGGCATTGACATAACGATTTAGGGGGTACTGCCACGTTGGCCTTGGTTGCTCATAATATTTCTTGGGCACCAGGCCATTGAGCCTGGGCACCAAAGCCAAAATCTGGAGCAATTGCAGCGCTCTTTAGGTGTACGCCTAGCTATTTTATTCCCATCTCAACTTTTCAATGAGTAGGCCTATTACAAAAACCTATTCAACAGGAACTGTACACGGCAAGTTTCAACTCAAATCCAAATGGACATGATTTGCAAATGTAAACACCCCATGCACATGGTGTGCCAAATATATAGTTGCCACAATGATGTAATGGGAATCCCAGTGTGGTATCCCCCACCCAAGTGGGTGGATGGCTCCGTCGGAACTGTCACTATAGGCCTAGTTTGCTAAGAAGAGGCGCAAATGATGAGATGGCAAGATACAGTTGTGCATTATGAATGAAGGTTATGTACTAAAGGTAAAATTTTCATTTGAGAACTACTGGCGCCCATCCATAACAGACTTTGATGCTTGTCTGGTGCTGGCAGGTTGTCGGGTGCAGAACTTTGTGCATCCATGGCATGGACGATGCCATGTCGGGGTGCGGGTGAAAAATATTTTTTTTTTCAATTTGTGTGAATTTCGGGTCGGCGGATCGGCTAATATACGAAAACTAAATTTTATTTTTCCCCCAAATTGGCATTTCTAACGTCGGGCGGATCCGTGAACCAAACAATATACCGGTACCTGATGCGTAAGGTTCACGAACTAACGTATAGTAGTCCGAACAGTTTTATTGCTTCCTTTTATTCCGCAATTTGCAAAAAGGAAGATGTCGTCGTGTGGCAGATTGGAAATAGGCAGGGCGGGGTGCATGATTTTTAGTTTTCATACCTAGGGGAGAAGTCCTCCCTTTCAATCACATAAATGGTCGTCAAGACGTGTTGATTTAGGGACAAGGAATTTATAATATATATAGGCCCTATGGGTCATATTCATAATTAAAAGCGGTTATATCGGTAGAACTGTCTTTGGCCGGTTTCAAGTACAATGTACTTGGAACCGGCCTAAGATGGTTCTAACGGTAGAACCACTTTATGACCCTATAAAACTTATGATACAGGCTGTCATGTTCCCCCACACAGCCCCAATTTTTAGGGGGATTTTTCTTTGTTTTTAGGAGATTTTATGGGATTTTTTGCCCAGTTCTAGGAATTTTTACAATAGGAGAAATCGTTTCTTCAAAATTTCGCAAATTTTCGACCCCAACCGGGGTCTTCCTCACAGGCACTTTCAAGTAAGAGACTACACATATATACATATACAGAAAAGACTAGGAATTTTTAGGGTGGTGTCAGAAGGTTTACAGCTAGATTTCCTGATAAAATTGATTGGAATTACAGTTGCGAGCAATCCACAATGTGACCGGAGTTGACGTACAGCAATATAAAATGGATACTCACAATGCCTTCAACGACCATTGATGAAACTGACATGCACACCCCATGCTCTACTGATGAACAGACCATCATAATGCTGCAGTGACCAGGGATGTAGGAACACCTGGCATGCGTGGAGGTTGGGGGGGGGGCAAAAATTTCATAAAATAGCGGGCCATAGCCATAATCTCTCACGGCGAGGAACGAAATATTTTAGCTGTAATTTTTTTATTTTTCACATGCCAAATATTGGGCAGCGGCACAGCTCCCCTCCCTGCTGACATTTTGATGGAGGTGTGAGGGTCAACCATTTTCAACCATGATAGTCTGCTGATGACCATCCTTTGATGGCAGTTCAGTGGTGGCTCCAGAAATGGCGCATTGGGCGTCAATTTCAATACGTAGTGTTTTGGCGGAGACCCCATTTGAAAAAAATTAGTAATTTTTAGAAATCACCCTAAAAATACATGTAAGACCAAATTCGAAATTTTTAGGATCAAGGATGAAAAATTTAGGATGAATTTTTTGACTTTCAAGGCGCACTTAGCCTGAATTGATACTCCAGCTGTGACACGCAAGTTGATGCTACAGTGGAATTTGCAGTGACTTACCATGTAGCAAAAATGAATTTGCGCGGCGTCAAAAATAGGCGCGGGGAGGACGATAACTCGTTGCCCATCAGCGTGCCCTTTGGAGCTGATGCCTGAAATCTCACTTTTAATTTTCACCAGTCTTTTCTGCGATTTCGGTCTAGAAAGTGCCAGCCTGAACACAGAAAAAAATCGGCTTGGTGGTGTGGTGGTTCTGGTGTCCGACTTGCGATCAGAGGGTTCTGGGTTCGAAACCCACAGGGTGTGAAACGTTTTTTTTATATACAATGTATGGAGACAGCACTTGTTTTTTTTATTCGAGACAACAGACAATCCGGTGGAAACAGCTGAGAATCATTTTAACCAGTTGAAGACAATGTCATCTCAAGTGGAGACCCAGTTATGTCTATTCGAGTTGCAAAAGAAACTCATTTTAGGGACAAGAGTTGGAGATTCATTTTATCTCGAGATGAGATCGTTTTTTCTTTCTGTGAAGAAGACCCCGGTTGGGGTCGAAAATGTGCGAATTCTTGGAAGTTGACTTCCTATTTATCATTCATTATTGTGTCAACCTCTGTGCTTTTTCTCTTATTGAGCAAAACATGGAGGTATTTATAAGATCCATGCTCCAGTAGACATGTGGCTGTTGGTGGTGGGCACTGTCGGCAGCACCACTATAGGAAATCCCGTTATCCAACAGTGATGCCGAAAACGCCATGGACAGGAAAGCCAGTCTCAAGTTCCAACACTCAACAGACCACTTCGACCAGCTTTATACAAGAAGGAGCTAAAACGGATGTCCGATAGCCCAGCTTGCAAAGCGAGTGTCGGGGATGGAAACATGAGGAGCAAATATAGAGTGCCTCCAAAATAATATTCCCATGGACAAGTCCACTAAGACGGAACAACTCAGTACTCACCTGATCAGTACATCACTGGGTTTTAGGAACAGCACCTGCACTGTAGCTTTGATGTGAGCTATGGATATTGTACAGAAATATTCCCCTGGCATCAATTGAATGATGTTTTAACACTGAGCAGTACTGTTAAAAAGCAATCACCTCTCAAGTGCTCGATCAATATTACAGGAAAGGTGATCTAAACTTGGGCCGCACTGTCATCTGCTGGGTTAGCAAGGAACTAAAAACCAGAATGTCTCAAAAACACAGGTTGAAGAGGGACAATTTACCATCCTGAAGTAATCCGAGGCCATATTTATGAAGCCTTCGCAACTTTGCCTTCATGCAAATCTATTGTAAGGCAGTCAGTGAACAATAGGGCATGTGCAGCCAAACAATAGATTTGCGTGAATGCAAAGTTGCAAAGGCTTAATTCATAAGTATGGCCCCTGAGACTTTTTAGGATGGCTCCTAAACTCACATCCACAACTTTGTGGGCCGTGACGTAGGAAGAGTGCCCTCAGGATGCAATTTACAGGTACAATAAGTTAGGGCAAATGTGCATGTCGACATAATGTATGTGAAGGAGAGGAATTTATCTTTAAATGGATGATGGAAAACTATAATTTGCTGTCAAAGACACCTTTTACGGTACCTGATTCAAAGGGATGTTAACAGAAGATCTATTTCATTCAAACAACATGCAGAGGACACTTGAAAAAGGAGAACACCAGGTTAACATATCTTGAGTTTTCACTCTGCTGTCAGGAAGTCCACACAACTTAGACTTCGTCACACTTACAAAGAACATGGCAACCCACTGAAAACTTACTCAACTAGTCAACTTTTCTGGATTGACTTTCACTATACAGTGAAGAAATAACAAGGGAAATATCTGTGAGTAGAACATGCAACGCAACTCGACCAAGAATTCCATCCTGAAAACATCAGGGGTTCTTAGCGCTGGCTCCCTTTATTCGTCTCCACAAAGTCTGTGTGCATTGACGAAGGGAGCAAGTACTGAGAACCCCTGATGTTCTCAGGATGAAGAATTCTGGCCCATCACAACGCCATCCAAGCTGACATGACAAACTGAGCATCACAGTTCAAGTTTTTAACAGTGTGTTCAGTCCAAGCTGACATTAGGTGTTTTTACATGGGCTTTTTCACACACGTACATGTACCACACTGCAGCATACTGTGACACACGAGTTACTTACATGGTCAGTGTATTCAGAGATAAAGCTGTCATCGGGACGTCTTTCCATTTCCATTTTGACCTGCAACAGAAAGTACAATTTAAATGCACGTGTACACAAAATATTGTATAACAAACAAATGTTTTGGTAGGCCTAATGAATTTTTTGCCCAGTATACACATACATAATGTACAGTATGCTGAATTAATGGTTCAAACATGACAAATGCTTCTTTTGGAAACATTCATAATCTGACCATCCAAATGATAATGAAGCACTGGAACTACAATGTGTATTCGTTCAGAAAAATAGGTTCGGGTGGATTGCTTACATCAATGGGGATCTTAGCTACAATAGAGGGCAGCACACCGAAACCCGGTCCTATACAATGGACGCCTTTTGTGTGGGAAATTGATCAGGACCGGGATGTCAGTTTCATTTCAATAGTTTTAACCACTAGTGACACCTATTGAGGCAGTGAGCTAGGGTCCCCATTGAAGGTCCCAAATAGAAGAATGTAAAGTTCCAAATGCCTGTGATCCACTATGATAAGAATCCTATTCCTACATGTACATATGCACAGTGGATGTCAATGACAAAGAATGAGGAAATTACATTTTAATCAAGAACCAATCAAATGGTAATGCATGTTCGTACTGCATTGCAAAGACGTAAAAACTGTGCTGTGGTATTACACTGTTTATATGGCAAGTCGGGATTCGTATACATATAGGTACAAACAAAATATGTATTTATTGTCAAAGACAAACACAGAACACATCAAATAGGCAAGTGGGATGATTGGACAGGTGTCCTACTTACATGTACCTGCTTGTCAACGAAGTGATGTTAAATTTATGTTGTATTTATACTAGACGCAGTGGTTCCTGGGCTCGCCGCCAGGCGAAAAATGGCGTAGCCAGCGAATTACTTTGTCGAACCAGCGAGTAGAATGCCTCATAGAGGATTTTTCAGGAATATGCATTTTTGTCTCCCATTGCGTGAACACGCCGTATTAGTTGTGCTTAGCGGTACTGTTTCCACGAAAGATATCCGTAGTAAGTAATCATATATGAATGGATACAATATCGCCGAAAATAACACGAAAATTCGGGATTTTGTGGCGGTCGTCTGCTTTCTGCTTATAGGCCAAGCCGAAGTCGAATGTTCGCTTCACTGTCTATCACCCCGTGCAGATAACAAATCACGCCTGTTAACAGCGTAGTCGGCCATTGAATCAGCGTAAGCCATTGTCAGAAATGCCACAATGTGGCTTAGTAACAGAGTTCTTTGTCTGCTTTGCCTAATTCATGCATACATGTAGTTCTCTATATCCAACCGCCAGTTCAGCACGTCGTTCGTCGTTCACGTGCACGTGCTTTTGTGACAAGTGCTACCGGTTACCGGAATAAGTGAATATGTTTCTTTTTGGGCCTGTGAATGACTTGGATTATAGCCGACAAATACTTTTTTCGTTGACGGGATTTCAGTGCTGCTGTGGAATTTTCCAATAGATCCTAATCCATAATGCCATAGCTACGCAGGCTGCCGCTAGGCTGCCGTAGGTAGCCTAGCGGTAGCCATTTATTTCGGATGGAGGGATGCATCCCTCTGTTCCGAAACAAACGTTCTTTGATAATTCTTTCAGCTGGCACTCTAATACATTCCGGGTCCACATTTCAGCTGGAGAAGGGGGATCATGTAGGCCTAAACCTGCATCTCCACTCCAGAATTCTCAACTCCTAAGAGTACGTTTTCCCCCTTGCATCGCTCGCCCAGAAAGCTCTGGGTGGGTATTGATATTCAGGACAAATCGCATCTATCAACATTCATTAATTAGGACTCTTGCTGACCCCAAGGTCAAATAGTGATGATAAAATCCTCACATCACTCATTACCATGATGGTCGTGGAAATAGATGACTTTTTCTCCAGGAGAGCAGGAGTGTCTAATGACTTTTTCTCCAGCAGAGCAGGAGTGTCTAATTGCTGTCTATCTGATTTCAGTAAGTCCTGCTACAGCCTCATTCTTGAAAAAGTATTGTCATTGATGAACAGTGAAAAGCCAATCAAAATACATGTACCCCGGTACCAGATTATGCACAATGATTTCAGCATTTCCTCACTGGTTCGACACACTTATGCCAGCACAGCAGCCAATGTATCCGTATCAGAAATAGGCCTAAATAGTAAATGGCTTCTGAAATGACTGATTTTAGCATCAAAACCGGCATTTTTATCATTTTTGCATTTAATCCCCCACCCTAAAAAACCTGTCCCTGACCCGAACCCTAACGATCTTACCCTGCATGTGGTGGGGGATTGCGCAGTTAAAGAAGGGCTAAAGTTTAGAATCCCCGATCGGAAGTGACGTTACTCCATGGCACACAATGGAAATCCTATTGTACAATGCGGCTTATTCCGTCAATCGATGACCTTTTTTTGGACACTGACCGGGGATTCTAAACTCGTTCCAAAAGAAGCCCCTTAGCCTATAGGCCTAATCTTACCTTCTCTGGTGGGCCACAGAGACATGCACAGGTTTCACGGCATCGACATGTACATGTACATGTTCTACATCTGTGTATGTATTGTAGGCCTACAGTACAGGGCGCGCGTTCACAGGATTAGGATAACCTAGTTTTGTCCCAAATTCGTCACCAAAATTGCAGGCGACTTCTTTCTGTAAATCGAGAATATTCAGCACCAACGAACGCTTAGATATTTGATTTACCTTTCTATGCTGTTAAATCTCCTAGATTTGGCAAAATAAGGCACCTTTTTTGATGAAATAGATGTCTTTTAAGTGTGACCTACATAGCGTTATACATTGTTTGTCCAAGCGTTGGTTGTCGTCGTTGATTTGTAAGCAGGAGTTCCACACCAGCCTTGATTCCTACTAGTGTTTTGTTTTGTCAACAGAGGGCAGCATCTCCTGATCCTGCCACACCCAGGCGACAAGTTGACACTCTGGCACCGCCGTCACAGCAAATCTAAACCAACTTGAAAACTAACCAAACAACCAAGTAAGAGTGTCAGCCCTAACCCTAAACCCTTGGTGGGTGTGTTTCAAAATTGGTCACCCAAGAAAACGGGGCAAAATTCAACTTTGAAATGATCACAAAGACTTTACATTGATTTTCCAAACCTTTAGCTATTTACTAGTTTCTCCATCTGGGATGTACGGTGTACACTTATTTGGAGGAGGGTATCAAAAAATATTGAGCTTACCAGCAAAATCTAGTTCCGTCCGACACCAAAAACTTTTCTATTTTCAGACTTTAAAGGGCCAATAGATCAATCAGTTTGCAGTGTCATAATTTAGAGTTCCATGATACCCAGATCTGACATGAATATTGTAGAGTTTCAAGAAACAGCCCGTCACCAGTAGACAAAAGAATGGCAGGGACGGATCCAGGATTTCGGGAAAGAGGGGGCACACTGTGCTAGAAACATTGAAATCTACGGTCAATTTCAATGATTTGCTCCAAATTTCAGAATTTGACGGTCGATTTTAACGATTTTTTGGCCGAAAGGG
>NMRB01000095.1:125716-152604 GCA_002633025.1 Notospermus geniculatus
GATCCGCGCCTGAATGGTGAATTGCTGCTTTCGGCTAGAATCAGGCGCGGATCCAGAGGGGGGGGTTGGGGATCGTGACCCCCCCTGCTCGCCACCACCAATTGTTTTTTTTTCAATAGTTTGTGACAATAAGCAAAAAAGCGCAAGAATAAAGCTTCTGTTTTGATACTGATATGCCAGGAAATCGAATCTACGGCCTTCTAGATTTCAAAATTTTCTGGGGGCCCCGTAGTCGCAGGTATCTTCGGCGCTCGCCTGCAACGACCGACCTCGGCGGCCCTGACCCCCCTCTGCGAAAAACCCTGGATCCGCGCCTGAGAATTACGTAGGCCCTACGTCATCTTTATGTCGTTTTTGTATCTAATCTTGCACGTGGGCATAAGAAATGTGATGGACATTGGATTTCAATTAAAGATTATGCTGCACTGGCAACCAGCGTCATGATTGAATCCGCGATAGATGGGAGACAGACGTCTTCAACAGAATGAACATTTTCAGTTACCCCTTTTTAATTCAGCGGGAGGGCCTTTAGTTGATTTCCAAAGACAGTCTGGTTGATGGTAAAAAGGGGAGCAACCGCTGTCTATCTTGGCCACGCAACTTGCTAAACTTTGAAATAGCCAATGTGTGGATCTTTTTGCCTTCATAAACAATAAATCGACAGCATCTTGGTTTGGCACAAAGCCCCTTTGGAATCGCTCCAGTGATACTGTAGCGTAACTGGCACTGTAAATAAATGCTCTGCTAAAGTCGTTCCATATACCAAAATGAAATTCAGGTTTCCGTTTTATACCACGCCGACCTCTTGACCCCGTCTGCATATCATTATCACTCGGAATTGCCGACATGTCCCGAATGGTCCCGAGCAAAATAGGAAATATTGTCACTGCCTTAGCCTAGAATTACGTCATCTTTATCCCCGTCATCGTGGTTCCGAGTAGTGGACGATCATTTCAACCAATGGGAACATTTGTTTATGTTTACATCTTTCACGTGGGTGTAAGAAATGCGATAGAAATTGGATTTCAAAGATTATGCTTCAACCAGCGTCATTTGGGCTTTTCGGATTCACTCCGCTATAGACTAGACAGACGTCTTCAACAGAATCAACATTTTCAGTTACCCCTTTTTTAATTCAGCGGGAGGGCCTTTAGTTGATTTCCGAACACAGTCTGGTTGATGGTAAAATGGGAGCCACCGCTGTCTATCTTGGCCATGCTACTTGCTAAACCTTGAAATAACCAATGTGTGGATCTTTTGGCCTTCATAAACAAATTGACAGCATCTTGGTTTGGCACAAAGCCCCTTTGGAATCGCTCCAGTGATACTGTAGCGTAACTGGCACTGTAAATAAATGCCCTGCTAAAGTCGTTCCATACACCAGAATGAAATTCAGGTTTCCGTTTTATATGACGCCGACCTCTTGACCCCGTCTGCATATCATTATCACTCGGAATTGCCGATGTCCCGAATGGTCCCGAGCAAAATAGGAAATGTTGCCGTCACTGCCTTTGCCTAGAATTACGTAATCTTTATCCCCGTCATCGTGGTTCCGAGTAGTGACGATCATTTCAACCAATGGGAACGTTTGTTTACATGTTTACATCTTTCACGTGGGTGTAAGAAATGCGATGGAAATTGGATTTCAAAGATTATGCTTCAACCAGCGTCATTTGGGCGATTTTCAGATTCACTCCGCTATATACTATAGAGTGGAGACAGACGTCTTAAACAGAATGAACATTTTCAGTTCCCCTTTTTAATTCAGCGGGAAGGCCTTTGTTGATTTCCGAAGACAGTCTGGTTGATGGTAAAAAGGGGAGCCACCGCGCGCTGTCTATCTTGGCCGCGCTACCTGCTAAACCTTGAAATAGCCAATGTGTGGATCTTTTTGGCCGTCATAAACAAATTGACAGCATCTTGGTTTGGCACAAAGCCCCTTTGGAATCGCTCCAGTAACTGTAGCGCCGGGTAGGGACACACCTAACGCGATTCGTTGCGTTGCCTTTGGTATCGGTTCGTTGCCGCAAGAATTGGAAGGGTTCTGGGATACACACGCATGCGTTTTGGAAAATCCGGAGCGTGTTCGACCCTGCTTGGAGGATGAAAATTCTCCTTTCCTTTTTCTTTTGCGGATCATGGGATGGAGCCAACAGTCCCTGGGTTTTCGCCCCAAACAAACGTCATCATGATCAAAGCCACCAGCCACCATCTTCCTCGTTCTCTTCCTCCTCCATCATCTGCATGACGACCTGATCGAGATCCATTGCTTCCCTCGTCCATGACTGTATTGGAAAAGGGCGCCAGGAAATTTTTCGTCTGCTTATATACTGCTTACGTGTTTTATGCACAAACGCACCTTCTATCGCAGTTAAAAATCGCATATACCGGGTAGAGTGTGTGCATGCAATGCGATGACGCGAGCCTTGCCGCATGCGCCAGCGCCGCAACGGCTCTCGGTCAGCGTCATCCCTACCGCATCTCTAGTTTTGAGATTTTGCCGTCAACAGGGGCGGATACAGAGGGGGTGTTCTGGGGGTTGGAACCCCCCGTCGGCGACCAAAGATAACATTTTTTTTCTCTAAACATAGCGCCTGTCCGTGTCTTTGATGTAATCATGGTCATACAGTCGTTGCATCGATGATTCGACGAAATTCTCTTCCCCTGCTTGGGAAAACTGTCGCCCAGTATTATACCGGTAGGCCTACTGCAGTGCATTGTGTATGCTTGCACTATTTCGAAATGTCTAAGAGGCGTGGCTGGTAAGAACAGGAAGATCACACTGTTCAAAAAAATGTTTGTATAAGACTTTCTCAACCTCAGATGCCAGCAAATCGTGTCTCCGAGCTTCTAATTTTCAAAATTTTCCTGGGGGAGGTCCCCCAGACCCCCCGCCAATTCGGCGCCGATGAGGCACGCGGCGCAGGCACAAGCGAGTCCTGGTCCCTCTACCTTCAGAACCCACCCCTCGAGAAAATCCTGGATCCGCCCCTGCGTCAATGTGCGCCTTGCCTTATCACTCACTCCTATTGTTTTATACCGGACATCCGTTATCCGATATGCGATATGACGTAACTACGAAATCGCGATCTGATCGCTCAAAGACATTTCATTAGTGAGTTTAAGAAACCAAACGTTAACGCTAACGATAACGCTAGCGTCAAAATGACGTCACCCCCAGAAGAAATGCAACAGATTCTTTCGATGTGACGTCAAAATGATGTCATTGTAACGTTAGCGTTAACGTTAACGTTAACGTATTTTTTCTTAAACTCACTAATGTCGCCTCGCGTTATCCGTAAAGCCGTACCTGACATCCGAGATGCGATGTCCGAAATGCGATAAAAAAACGTGTATTCCATTTATGTGCCTGCGATATAGGTTGCGATATTCTAGCAGAAAACAAAAGAAACCCCTGGCTGCTGTATTCTAGAAAATAAGAGTGCTTTTATGCCATTTGCCGGCATGGAAGTGCTTTTTTCGGCTCTGTGCCGAAGAAGGCACTCCGTCTCCCCAAATAGAGGCACTATGCCGAAAACGGGCACTCTGGCCCGGAAGGGGGGTGCGCACCCCCTGCTCCCCCCGGATCCGCCCCTGGTGGTCACGTGGTACAGCAGCCCGGGCTTTCTTTTGTTTTCTGCCTTGAACTAGGCCTATATCGCAGGTATAGGTAAATGGAACACACCTTTTTAAAATCGCATTTCGGACATCGCATTACCGCATATCGGATGACAGGAACTTGCAAGAAGAAAACACTGAAAAACGGGGGACATTATTGGCTGATGTTGCGACGGTGTTAGGCCCTTTGTTCAAGGTTGAACTTCGACTTCTTCTCCATTGCCTTTTTCACAAAAAAAATGCCTTTTTTCACCTTAACCTTTTTACCGTTGTCTTTTTTATCTTCGCATTTTTTTTTCTTTTTTACACGGATACCGTGTCAGTCACGGGGGTTGCAAAACCGCGGTCGGTGAATACCGGAAGTGGCGCAATAGGCTGACAGAGTCAAGTCATGACGTTTTTGTTCTGACTGACTCATCGTCTATTTCAATATTCATCATTCCCGGTCGGTGTTAAACCGGTATCCAGTTCCACCGTGCAGCACGTTAGGAACTGGTGTCGGGGTCTCGAAACCGGAAGTGTGGTCGGAATTCCTACCAGGATACATCTGTGTGCAGCGCTCTAACGGCAAGCTACAGGAGTCGAAATGAGATAGCAGGGTGGTTTCTTCAACGGACTATCCCCAGGATGTTTGGCTAATGATACAAAACATCACTGGGATAGGTCACTGAGTGTTTATCTCGCTGACATTCGTTGCACTACCTCGCTGAATGTTCGAAGCGAGAAATGTTGGGCGCCAGACGCCATCTTGGAAACTTGGGTTCTTTGGGGAGTACCTGCCGCCGATACGTCATCAGAGAAGATTCGTATTCTGATTGGACGTATTCCGACGAATCACAGCCAGAATCAAGAGGGCGACAGTAGTCTCTTAAATCGTCAGATGTAGAGACTACTCTGTGGTCTAGGTCGGTGTCTCCATCAAAAAGGGTAATGATTGAAATTATTGCAAAATGGTTGATCTTGAGAAATTTCCCTTGAGATTTTCCATGGAGATATATCGGACACTAAGGGCCGTTACGATCGTCTTACGGAGTGTTTTAGTTATCCTGTGGAAAATTTCATACGACGATACATGTGGCGTTGTTGATGTTTTCTGAGATGAATGAACGTCAAACAGTCGGGGGCGTGGTTAATTTTGCTGTTACCTGGCAATAATCCAACACGTCACGTGAAATTCTTCACTTATTTTTACTCCTTTTCGTTTATATGGCATATATAAATGAATTTGATGCTTACGTTTTGTTTAAAATGATGTTTTCTTGAAATTGGCTGTAAAATAAGGCCCCGAAATTGGTATCTTATTGAAATATGACAATAAAAATTTAACGCCGGCGCTGAATCAGCTGTTCTATTGTTGTGTATGACGTCAATGTATCCACCTCTATCTGTCAATCACATACCATATTTGGAAAGTAGCGAGGCGCTGATTGGTCGAAATGGATGATTGGCAATCACACGCAATTTACGGAAACGCACATCAACAATAGCTTCAACGGCATACTACGCCATAGCCTGAGTGTTTCTTTTCTGAGGCCAAGAATTGCCGAAAATTGATGTTGTGAAGGGTTAATAAACATTAACCAGTTCATTAGGAGATTAACTACATGTTCAATGTCTAGATTTTCTCTTTTCAATGCAATTGGCGGATAAATGGATGCATATTTCGGGAGTAGAATAAGATGACCATGGTGAGTTTCTGGTCGGCGCGCCGACATCGATTTTCAGTCCGACGCGGAAATTTCTATTTCCTTCTTGTCGATTTCAAGCTCACCTGGCTTGCAAATGACGCGATGATGGTTTGTGCTGAAGATTTATCTATTTTTCTGAGTATCCGAGGGTCAAATTCGATGCAGTCACTTGCTACAATCTAGGCCTACTGTCATTCATTCCGGTTTTCTGGCGAGGATGTCGGTGAGGCGGCGTGCATTGCGAATGCATTGCCAAGATTCCGACATACATTTTCCAACATGGCCGCCAAAAGTGATAGAACTGTGTGAAGGTCAAACAGTTTATAACACTATACATTGTATTCAGTAATGTCAATGCCTGAAATTGCTAAGAGAACGCCAAATCAATGCAAGGTCTAGTTCTGGTCATTTTGTGTTAGCCGAATCATGAGATTGAGAGGCCGATAGGCGAACTTACCCTATGGTTGAGAATTTGTGTGAGATGAGCAGGAAAACCCACCACCAGAGAGAGGAAGACAGAGACCAACCACAGCAGCTGACATGAACATAAAATGTCATGAGATGATTACAATATCATTGCATAGGCCCCTTTCGAAAGTCTTCAGCGGGTAATAACAATATCCTCACCCCATGTCAAAATGCACACGTTTTGACCAGGGGTGTGAGGATGTTGTTATTTTAAATATTACCCGCTGAAGACTTTTGAAAGGCAAGGGGCCAATTCAATTTCATTCTCAATAATTCAAACATGTCAAATGTCATGATATTCTTCAGCTAAACTTTAGGATCCCGATCGGAAGTGACGTTCTCCACATGTCAGCACACAGTGGCAATTTGGGTTCCATGCGACTTATTCCGTTGTCACCAATCAATGACCTTTCTTTGGCTTGCCTTGGGCATTGATCGGGGATTGTATTAAATTCATCCCCCCCCCTGGCTTTCCATCATTAGACGACGTCAACAATGCATTTTGCACCCTGGCTTTGCGTCATGATGTCGATGTTAGTGTAATAGTGTCAGCACTCCTACTTGCCCAGGCTACCGGGAAAGAAATTCCCTTACATGTAGCTCAGTTGGTAGAGCGTTGGACTTTGAAGCATGAGGTCGCGGGTTCAAAACTCAGGGTGGAACCCTCGGCTTTTTCAACTACATTAGCAATGGCAGACGTTGTTGAGGTTATATCATGGAAATGATTCGCAAGTGGTGTATTGGAGGCAGTTCTTCTGCAGTACCAACACAATAGAGCAGCAATATTGATTCAGGACAGACATGCACTGGATGAACTCTGTCTCACGAAATAACAATAGTGAATGTCTAAATGTACCGGTACATGGATGGTCTGTGGTGAGAGTGTGGGTTGGAAATGCTAAAATAAAAAAATGGCCATTACTTTGGTTTGATCTGTGGTTTTATGAATGCTCTGCAGATTTATTGCCCTAGACCTTGGAGGAATTACAATGTACTTGTCAAGTATAATTCGGATTCCTCCAAGCCTAGCCTATTTAAAAGAAGGATACATTTTGAAATAACCTTTATACATGTACATGTACCGGTATGTACCAACCAATACAAATGTACCAGTTTTGACTGCCCATCCAGGAGCATTGCATTGGTGACTTGGTCTTTTGCTTTCTTTGGCCTCTGCCATGTCTGCCTGCTGGTACGAATACCGGTAACAGAACTGCTGTATGTCATGTATTTTTGGCTTGTCCTACATGTACTTGTGCCTGCTCTTATCTCATCTCAGTTGGTCACTAGGTCACTGGGTTGAGCTTCTGTGGTATGATTTTCCTGGAGTGATATGCCACTTTAGCCAGTGCAGAGAGAGCTTGAGATATGACCGAATGAAATTTGGGTTATTGACCTACATTTATCAGGATTGGAATGCATCAGCCCTCCATTTGAGTATCGCTGTGTGTGTTCAGTGTGTTCAGTCGTATGCAGTAACCATAGCACCCAAAAAAACCCTGCAGGAAAACCCCTGCAGATGTCCCTGAATGATCAACAAGGGCTGTCAGATTGCCTGTGCATTGATCTACTACTGTTAGTGTTACCTGTACATGTACGTAGTACATTGTACATTTCAGCTATTGAAATGTGCGGGTTCACCAGGGCCAAACACTTTCCTCAAATGTGACACCCGCCAGGTTTTCCTAGACCGGCACACAAATATTTTCCATAATGGTCGGATCAAAATATTGTTTTGGGGGTGCAGGTGCTCCCAAATGAGTATGCCAGAGGTAATCGACAAAACCTCAGAAATTGACATGTTTTGTCAGCAGGTTGTTGACCCGTAACTTCATATACTGGGTCTGTAGTGTACATACCCAGGGCTCTCAATGACCCGAGGTCTCGGGTCAAATACATGTACGCACAAAGTGCGTAGTCTGAAGCACAATAAAAACCAGCAGGAGTCAGTGCGACGCGCGAAGATTCACCCAATGTTGTGAATTGACCATGGTTGACCCCTGACTTCTGAGGGCTGACCCCAGAAAAAAAATACACAGTTCGAAGTCTCTGAGGCTGACCCTTCTACTGAAAACTCCAGTGAGAGCCCTGATACCAGAGGGGCGTCTTCGTCGCATTGATACCAAATTTTTGGCCAATTTATCCAATGTGGCTGCTGGGGCTAAGGGGTCCGGGGGACAACCATAAAAATAATGTGTGGGAAAACCTGCCTAGAGATGTGCAAACAATCTGTATCAATTTCAGCTCAGTAAGATCGAGTCAGACTTTCAATATGGCCACCAGGGAAAAGTGCTGATTCATGTGATTACTCTTGGTCTACGTGATTTCACAAAAAAGCAGTCACTCATGCTCAGAAGAGCAAGTTACAATTCAAATACTCAGGCATGTCGGGGCCCACTGTACGGACATGTATGTACATGTATACCACCACTTGTTGCACCCGAAAAGGGTTGATGGGTCAATATTAGCCGTCAGGATCATGTATCATGATACCGGTATTAATTTGCATGTCTCGATGTGGCTGATCCTTCAGGCAGGCAAAGCGTGCTTCCGCAAGTGGCTGCACTCATGGCAGTGGCCATACCAAGGAATGAAATGAATGAAGTCGGCGATCTTGACTTCCAAAAATCTAGGACAGACATTTTTTGTAACCCACCAAACTCTGACCTTTCCAACCCATGCAGTGATATTGTTCTACTTGTGAATACATACAGTGCCATGTAACCATTGTACTTCCTTGCGAAATAAAATGCAGTGGGAATCCCAGGTTTTACATTTTCCTTTTAGTGATTTATAGTCATTTATTTATTGGCATAGAGTAATTGCTTTGATACTGACGGGTGTGACTAAAGAAGGCGCACAACATGTCATCTCAATATGGCCAAGGTAATCTCACCATTACATGCAGAATGTTTCAGCAGACATGGCGGATCTGAGATGCACACAATATGGCAAACTTTCTAAAAAAGTTAAAGTTTGGGTTTTATAGTCTGATATCAACTAGGTAGAGTTTCTCATCCGACTTTACACTTCAACCCCAGTCTATCCTGACATGCCTGAAACCGTTCTTTCAGTAGAACTCAGATGAGCTGCCCAGCGCTACTGTCTTACAGTCGAGCATTTCCAACCGGTACCCAATACACCTGGGTGGAGAGAGGCCAGTGAGGCAAAGAGACTTGCCCAACGTCTCAAGCCCAGTGGGATTCGAACCCAGGATCCTCTGACCGCTAGTCCGAGACCCTATACACCACCATGTACATGTACTTTCTATGATTCCAACTTTTCAGACATGTCTGACACTACAATACAAAACACATGTACCGGTAGGCTGTGTAAATCCTACCATGCCGACCATGATTTCAGTTGTCAAGTTGTACCAAGTTTCAGAGAATTTTTTTTCTCATTTCAGGACGAGTTTCATCCCTTCATTGAGGCGTTGCTGCCTCATGTGAAGGCATTCTCCTACACATGGTTCAATCTCCAGGCCGCCAAGAGGAAATACTTCAAGAAACATGAGAAACGTATGGCCATGGAAGAAGAGCGAAGAGTGAAGGAGGAGCTTCAGGTCAGTCAAACAAATTGGTGGTTTTGTTAGTGAGAAAATGGTTCAACATCAAACTTACTTCAATCACTGATTTCATGTGTACCGTAACTGTTGTGTAAAGAAGTACCGGTTCTTGTGAATTTGAACGGATTGTGTTCGATTTCCAAATGCTGTTTATGAATTTAACATGTTTCACTCAGGGTAATACTTCAGTCATGTCAGTGTTCATCTCTTTCAGCTTGAATTTCTTGGAGGTGCAAAAGGTGTTGATTTTCGAGATTTTTTCTGACAAGCAATTACATAATTTTGATATTTCGAAATTTCCAAAATTTTGATGCAGAAATGTGACCAACGAGTTTTCCTTTCATATGCAACCAACCGCATCAAAATTGGTTCGGTGGTCTTTGAAATATTCAAGATACAAAGTGTAGATAAACATCAGTCAATGCCTGTACATGTACTTTCTATGATTCCAACTTTTCCGACATGTCTGACACTACAATACAAAACACATGTACCGGTAGGCTGTGTAAATCCTACCATGCCGACCATGATTTCAGTAAATCAGTTGTCAAGTTGTACCAAGTTTCAGAGAATTTTTTTTCTCATTTCAGGACGAGTTTCATCCCTTCATTGAGGCGTTGCTGCCTCATGTGAAGGCATTCTCCTACACATGGTTCAATCTCCAGGCCGCCAAAAGGAAATACTTCAAGAAACATGAGAAACGTATGGCCATGGAAGAAGAGCGAAGAGTGAAGGAGGAGCTTCAGGTCAGTCAAACAAATTGGTGGTTAATTACCGGTAGTAAGAAAATGGTTCAATCACTGATTTCTTGTGTAACTGTTGTGTAAAGAAGTACCGTACCGGTTCTTGTGAATTTGAATGGGTTGTGTTCGATTTCCAAGTGCTGTTTATGAATTTAACATGTTTCACTCAGGGTAATACTTCAGTCATGTCAGTGTTCATCTCTTTCAGCTTGAATTTCTTGGAGGTGCAAAAGCAATCGCTTTCGTGCTTGACTGCTTGCCGAAATTCAGATTTTCAGTTCAGTGCAAAAATCTTACACTTGAATACAGGTCAACTTTGAGAAAAAGTTCTCTCTTACATGTACATGTCTTTTAAGTCATGGATGGCTATCACTTGCTTCATTCGGCGTCAAAACTCATTCACGCACTGGTCTGTTAAATCTCCTTTGTGTTCATATTTCAGAATGAAAAACTGGAAATAAAGCAGAAATGGGCGTCGCGATTATTAGCTAAGCTTCGAAAGGACATATGCCAAGAACACAGAGAGGACTTCGTCATGAGTATAACGGGCAAACGTCAGCCTGTGTGTGTGCTTAGTAACCCAGATCAAAAAGGCAAAATGCGCAGAATAGACTGTTTACGACAGGCGGACAAAGTATGGCGACTAGACTTAGTGATGGTGATTTTATTTCGAGCTATACCGCTAGAGAGTACAGATGGAGAGAGACTTGAAAAAGCACCGTCGTGTATCAACCCTCAGCTTTGTGTGAACCCTGCTCACATCAGTGTGTCTGTCAGAGAATTGGATTTGTATTTAGCTAATTTCATACATAGTTATGGTGAGTATGAAGTCAACTGCAAAAGTTATGACACTGGATCATTTCAACCATCTCTCATGGCGGGCCACCAATCTGAGCATTCTGAGGGGTAAACTTGCAGTGACGGCAATATTCAAATGGCTTGAATTTTGAAAGTAAAAGTTTGTTTGGCGTAAAATGTTTGTTTGAAAAGTAAATGATAAATAGTAAACATAAGTCGTCTCCGAATTTTGCCACTTATGGATGAGAAGCAATTTTATCTCACTGCAGGATGGCCGTGGCTGCTTTTCGTGCTTGTTTTGCATGCAAACATGCTGTGGTATTGTATGTTCCCATACAGTATATCGAAAATTTCCACCGTCTCACCAGCTGTTTCGTTTTCCAAACATACATGTACACAAGTTTATGCCAGAAATAGTGTTCAAATGAATGAAGAATGTGTCTGACTTGGTGCCATATTTTTAAAAACAGAAATGTCTGGGTGTTATAAGTATTGATTCATCCTGTCATACAAATAATTTCGATGACCTATTTGATATCACATTCCATTGGAAATCTGCAATGTGGAGCCACCTGTATTATGTACTTTTTCCTTGGCTCTTTGTATGCTGACCCAGATATTCTACCTGTGCACACACTGAATGTATCTTGCATAAAGGATGTAGGCCTAGGCATATATTTGTTCATACACAGGGCTGTCTGGCCATGGTTTAAAGCCGAGCACAGATTTTTTTGCCTGTAAATCCAGGGTATTCCCCTAATGTGACTGCACTTCGAATGGTGCATTACAAATCTCTGTGACTGATTTTTAAGAGCATTTTTAATGGATTCAACTGAAAACAGTGTTCTAGCCAGAAATTTTTCCAAACAGGGTGGGATGACTGCATTTTCCTATGATTTTTTAAGGCCCTGGATTTTCAAACAGGGTGGGAGTGAAGTTCAAACAGGGTGGTGTATATAGAAAATGCATTGCAAGTTACATTTTTACACAGGGTGGTAAAAATTTGAACAGGGTGGTAGAATGACCTCTGAATTTTGAACAGGGTGGTACCGCCCTGTCATGCCCGTGAAATGGCCTGGCTAGAACACTGGAAAAGATGAGATGACTGTGCATTGTCATTTCTGTGAAGATAGATCGTCTATACGCAAGTTGCATTCAGTACTAACAGAAGAGTCTGATTGAAAAAAGGAAATTTTTCATTGAAATTGAAAATTATTTTTTGTTGCCTAATCATATGACTAGAATCTGCATTTACTGAAACAAACAGAAAATATTGTGAATGTTTGGTTGAATTTAATGTAAAACTGAGTTTTGTCTGTTGCAGTGCCAAGAGATTATGCAGAGACTGTACAGAACATAGGGGATCAGGATATAAAAGGTAAGGTCCGAGCTGGCATATGTCATCATTCCCTGTACACCCCTTCCTCGACCTGCTTGCTGCTGATGTTGGATAAAGTGAATCCGTGACGTGATGCTGATGTGCTGTGGTGTTTGTCATTTCTTAGTTGTCTTTTGTTCCTTTTAACTGAGTAAAGTTGCATTCAGTACTAACAGAAGAGTCTGATTGAAAAAAGGAAATTTTTCATTGAAATTGAAAATTATTTTTTGTTGCCTAATCATATGATTAGAATCTGCATTTACTGAAACAAACAGAAAATATTGTGAATGTTTGGTTAAATTTAATGTAAAACTGAGTTTTGTCTGTTGCAGTGCCAAGAGATTATGCAGAGACTGTACAGAACATAGGGGATCAGGATATAAAAGGTAAGGTCCGAGCTGGCGTATGTCATCATTCCCTGTACACCCCTTCCTCGACCTGCTTGCTGCTGACATGGCTGATGTTGGATAAAGTGAATCCGTGACGTGATGCTGATGTGCTGTGGTGTTTGTCATTTCTTAGTTGTCTTTTGTTCCTTTTAACTGAGTACAGTGCCTGTCATCGCTATTTATTAGGTGAACATGCTCTGGAAAATATTCAGTGCTTGCTTGCTTAGCTTGGGTCTGACTCTGTAAAAGGTTGTGCCAAACATGGCAAACCTCATGTCATTGCGGTTTTCGGGATGCAATACTTCAAAATCTAGAATGGGAAGTGCCATGATCAATGCCATTCTCTGCCAAGGGTCTGGTAAGTAAGGGGAGTGCGGAAACACTTGGAAGTTGGACTCTGTGGGGGATGCCTGGGAAATGCATTGGAACTTTCCAAGCAGGAGGTGCAGGGAGCCTGCAGCCTTCTATTTTGATTTCTAGAGAGGACCTACATAATAGTGCTCATGAAGCTGGTCCTGATAACATCTTGCAGGGGTAGGGCCTAGTTGGATTATGGTGAGAACCACATTTGTGGAGATAGATGAAAATGGTACCAGAACGGTTATCTTGAATCCATTTATGAAACCCCACAGACATCTTGGTGCATTTGTGTCTGATTGTCGATGGCGTTGGTACTGCTCCAATTTTCAGGTGTTGATATTGTGCTGTCCTGGGAATTGGCCAAGTAATCCTCTTGATTCATGTACAAAGTAAATAAAGTTGGCATTACTTCAGTCAATGAACTTGTACTTTATTACTGGTGCCATACCAGTCTACTCTAAAAGCTACAACTACTACTAGAGTCCCCTGGACATCTCCTGTACAGTGTTTTCTGTGTGATTCTTCTGGATATTCTTTCTGTTTGGTTTTGTGTTGGTTCATTACCATTTGAACAAATTAGGCCTACTGAATTGGATTTGGCATTGAACCTCCTGGATGTTGAACTTGTGACCTCCTGGTAGTGCTTGTTTTCCATTCATCATGTTACTAAACTCTACGCAGTACTACAGCAGTGTTGAATAATGTGTTAGGCAAGCAAATCATTCCCTGTCATACCTGTATGCAATGGCCAATACACACGATCCAATTTTTCATCCAATTTTCTGAATATGCTCAATAAAGGCCTATGCGGGTTTATACATTGAAGCCCAATAGGCTCAGAATCTGAATTTTCCAAAAAAAATGGATGAAAAATTGGATCGTGTGTATTGGCCATAACTCCATTCATTGGATTCGTCAATCCTGTACATTATTGGTGTGTGCCACTGGACATGCAAATACATGTATGTAAACCAGCAAATGGACGTAATAAACACATATGCTGGATCAATAGAGTCTTTATCCATGTGCCAGCTGATTATTAAAATGTGTTGTTCAGCTAAAATCAGCACTATCTGCACCGATCTGCATCTGATGATCTTCTCTGATTCTGTAATATCCAACCAAACCGCTGAGAATTTCATCCACTGTTCCAGAGAAAAAAATATTGAATTGAGAGTAGTGCCAAATACGGCAATAACAGTATCACATGAAGGTCTGACTGGGAATCAAACATGAAACCTCAGGGTGGTGACGTGCGGCATGCTTCCTTTGCACCACTCTTGACTCTTGACTGTTCAGTTGGATTGGACCAAACTGATCGCAAGCCATCTGTTACTTCACCATGTTCACAGATAGACATTGTCTTTGATGGCTGTGACTTTATGACCGGGCAACACCTTTTCCGGAAGGTCGCTTGACCACTATACTGGCTTGGTATTCTCATCTCATGGAGAAAGTGATGAGTACCATACCAAGTAATTACATATAATCAACATTGAGATTGCAGGCTGCGATATTTCTCTAGGCAAGTGTCGTCTTGATGTAACGCAAGTGTGTGATTGCAAACGCTGTGTCACTTGCATAATTCATACATACTGCTATACATCATTGGAGATATGCACTGGCAATGGTGTGAAGCAGTTTCTCCTGGACGCAAGGGCCCAACGCGCCGCGTAGCGGCCAACAGCGAAGCTAGCCAAAGACTTTTCACGGGTCAGTCAATAGAATTGGACTCATAGATGACAATAACAGTATCACATGAAGGTCTGACTGGGAATCAAACATGGAACCTCAGGGGTGGTGACGTGCGGCATGCTTCCATTGCACCACTCTCGACTAATGACTGTTCAGTTGGATTGGACCTGAAGCCGTTACTGATTGCAAGCCATCTGTTACTTCACCGTGTTCACAGCATACATTGTCTTTGATGGCTGTGACTTTATGACCGGGCAACACCTTCTCCGGAAGGTCGCTTGACCACTATACTGGCTTGGTATTCTCATCTCATGGAGAAAGTGATGAGTACCATACCAAGTAATTACATATAATCAACATTGAGATTGCAGGCTGCGATATTTCTCTAGGCAAGTGTCGTCTTGATGTAACTGTGTGTGATTGCAAACGCTGTGTCACTTGCATAATTCATACATACTGCTATACATCATTGGAGATGTACATGTACATGTACTGGCAACGATGTGAAGCAGTTTGTCCTGGATTGCGTTTACTCTGGACCAAAACTTGTGATTGAAATTGTAATACTGTAGTTTGCATTGTATTATCAAGATCATTATTAGAATTTGACATACTGATGAGTTGTATAACAGCAGTATTGTAATGAGATGTTTTTAGTTAAATTCTGTTTTACTTACTAGTTACTTGCAGTGTTGCCTTTTCCAAAAAGTAATAAAAAGTGTCTAGAGCATTTTCGATGGCCTGCCTCATGTCAGCCACTTGAAGTTGTTCATAAAGTTGTCTCAGGATGAACTGCAAAGTGGAAATATGTCAAGCTATGATGCGGTTAAAATTAGTTTTGAAAGAAAACAACTTTAGCCTTGATGGTCAATTCTTTATTACATCGATGAATACTGCAATACCAAAGCATACATGCATTCAGGCAACTTTGTCAGTCAGTTATTGATGTTTGCAATATACCCAGTCGGGGTAGACTTTATGCCTGCCATTAGAGGCATGCACCAACAGTCAGCGGTCCTCTGACGTCATGGAGTTTGACGTCACAGAAAGGAAATGCATACCCCAACGTTATCCATTAACATGATAAAAACGTGAGGCCATATATGTAGTTTATGCTTCTGACGTTGGCGGCCTGTTAGGCAGCAAAGTTTTCCATTGTCCAACAGCTTGATTACAATGACTATGCCAGCAGTTGCCACTGTGTTGTACAACCAATGTTGATCTTTTCTTCCAAAAATCATCCCTTACGAAAATGTGACATGTGTAAATGACATTACCACGTGGTAATGGGTGAATTTTACACCAAAAATGTGTAGAAGTACACAAAAATGGGTAAATTTTGCCCATCACGTGGTGATGTCATTTACACTGTGTCACATTTTCGTAAGGGATTTATTGATTGTGTTGATTTGTTCAGGATAATTTCAGTCTCCGTGACTTCGTTTGTTGCTTTCTCTTATAATGTATGTATGAGTCATTTTTCTTCTGGTTTCTCAAGTTGTCTGTTTACTCCTGGTCCTTAGAAATTTCTGACTTGAAACTTGAGCATTTATGAGGCAGTTTTTATTCAATTTCGATTTTTTTTCATTGATCTGATTGATTCAAGGAAATCAATTTTTTCTTCAAAATTTAAAAAGTCCCAGTCTCTCATAAACTACGGCCCATATGGAAATGATACAAAATAATCCCCACCTTGACCAGAACGCCACCATTGATAGCATCATCACCTGGACTGACACCATTCCTCATTCCTCTCTCGCCCACCCTTGTACTAAACTATCATTGATAAGGGAAATATTATATGAATGGCTTTCCCTTTCTTCTGTAGTTCCAGGGAATATCCATTCAGGGGTGTCGGGCAACGACAGCGTGTCAGCCACGGGGGTGTTTTCAGCCAAGGAGTTGCTGAAAGGGTCACACAAGGTAGGTGATATCCGTTTATCTTGAACTGACCCCTCTTTGCTGTTACCCCCAGAAAGAACTGACACTGACTGCACCATCCTGTACAAATGTATACCGGTATCTCGGGTGTGACCCTTGCATTTCTCTGCTTGTTCTTGTAGAAACCATTCATAAGACCTTGCTAGCTTAGTTGGTTGCTAGTGGTGTACATGGTGTGCACAAACTGGGTGATTAAATAAGTAACTAGGCCTAAAAGGTTTTATGAATATGGGCCCTGGTAGAAATGTAGCCACTTGGCTCATTCTAGTCTCTTTGATGATGAGGAGTTGGCTGATGTCTGTCTTCTTGATTAAAATGATTGGTTTCAGGGGTGGATCCAGGATTTTTGAGGGGGGGGTCTGAGGATGGTGGCACGTGGCAGCTCTTGGAGGACACACGGAGGGTGGGTGTGGTGGGTTCACCCTGCCCAGAAAAAATTTAATATCGATGTTCTGAGATGGGATTTCTGGCCTGTCCTGAAAAAAATGGTTGGTGCTAGTGTAATGTTTTTGAACATAACCGATTTGTGAGTGTGCCCCTGCTATTGTCTGACGGAATAAGCCGTGACTTGACAATAGGGGACACACATAGAGAAACGTATCGATCTGTCTGCCAGTGTTTCCCTAACAATAAGGGGAACGGAAACACTGACATGCAGAAATACTGGCAGATAAACCCCGGGAAAAGAATCTCAATGCCCTTCAGATGTGATATCTGGCCAATCGAGACGAAAGAGTTGGTTGCCAAGAGCAGGGTTGGACCCTTCCAGATCTGCACCTGGGATTTCCCTTCCTCTTTGAGGCTATAATCACCAGCCCAATTCCTTGAGTGTCAGTACGCATAAAGCATTGGTGCTTTTGAAGTTTGTCTTAGATTAGAAAATCTGCTTTACATGTAGGCCTACAATAAAAAAGCTAACCTGGTTTAAATTGAGAGATTAGGAATGTGTAGGGTCAGTGATGTATGGTAATAGTCCATGGGATTGGCTGGTAGTGTAAATACATAGGTATTCCCTTTACATGTACAAAGCTATAGGCAATCAATAATCCAGCTGAGGCTGGTGAGAAAAATGCATGTTTCTTGTCCCTGCTTGCCCATTTCCTCACCAAAAGTGTGCATGTGTGTTTGAGCACTTTTTCGTGTTTTGTCACTTGTGTTTTTGTGGCGCTTCAATACGAGCAGTCAGCCATGCATATCGCCAAAAGATGGCAGCAAAGTTCTAGTGAACCTAGGCTATGCAATATAAAAATTCTCCTGATTGGTGCTCAATCCAGCAAGAATGGGTCCACTTAGCATTGGATTAGACCATTGCGACACCTACATGTATTGGTCAACTGACTGACAGCTCTTATTCAACTCTCCTCTCTATGTTGCGCATGAACCCAGACGTAGGCATAGTAAAGATTAAAATGCTTAGTTTTCTTGCAGTGGGGAATTGACTTTGATTGATGATACCATAGGCCTACGTGCCTCAAAAGTGTTCATAATAACTGCGGATACGAAGTGCTTAAAAATAATTTTATGTGGCCTATTCAGCAGACATTTTCACTCTTGAATGAACAGCTTGGTTTCCTGGGGCTGCCCAGGCCTTCTTCTCAATATATATAGGTCAGTTTGAATAATGATTGTGCAGAGGTTTCAAGTTGACTATAATATGAATAGTTCATTCATATGAAGAAATCACATTGACGTTTTATTCTCATTCGGTGAGACGTTACCATCATAGCCTGTGAATTTCAGGGGGATTGAATACTGATGATTCTTATCAACAATCCAGGGTTCAATTTTTGGCATGAGGGTGTCACGACATCTCGCATTGGTCTGAAGGACTAAAACTGGTAGCCACACATGTATGAAAAACTTGAGCAGCTAAGGCCATGTAAAAAAAAATAGTTGGTTAGCATCCTTCCACTCTCTATCTTCTGAGGCGGGTGAGAGGTTTTTTATTTGTGATGCATGTTACCAAGATAACCATGGCAACCTGAGAGAAGTTCCAAATGTAATTGTAATAGGTATGAATTGAATTAAAAACGACTTTCTATATCCTTTAAAACTGTGTTGGTTTATTTAGCATCCCAGCCTACAATTTAATCACTCTTTAAATTTTTTGGCATTTTCTTGAAAGGTTTTTTGAAAATAAAAATAAAAATTTTTTGAGGAGAGTGTGATTTTAATGGCGTGAGGGGATACTAACCAACTATTTTTTTTACATGGCCTAAAATGAGTTAAAAATGCGGAAAATGTGTTGATAAAATGATATAATCACCGCTGCTAAAAATACCTTTAGCCCTGACATGTCTGGTATGCTCCAGAGTGGGCCTTTTCGCACCTTCTTGGTGATTGACATCTCTGAACTAGATTTTGTGTAATTCCTCCCGTTCAAATGAAACTTCAACCACCTGTTGAGTCAGTAGCTTGCAATGGTAGGTTATGGATACAAACTCCCAGCATACATTTATATATGTACACGATGTACATGTACATCTATGTATGTGCTTGCTCTTACGTTTCCTACAGGCTGGATAGAACAGGTCATGTATTGTCTACGAAATATACAGGTGAAAATGTTTGATATCAGATGTTTGGTGGGAGGAATTCGGAATATGTGCCACTGATGGTAAAATTACTTCCCTCCCTAACCAGAAGTGCAGATTACCATTATGCAAGAGAGAGAATACTAAGTTCTGCAGTTCCTTGCAATAGGAGCAGTCAGCCGTGCATATTGCCAACAGATGGCAGCACAGTCTTAGCGGACCTCTGTACAGGAAAACCTATGTGATTGCTGCTCGATCAATAATGACTGGGTCCGCTAGATGCATTGAATTGGGCCGTAGTGACACCTAGTGGTCAACTCGCTGACAGTTCCTATTGCTTGCCTCATCTTTCTTCTGGTGTGGTAGTTAGTATTGCCAGCTGCAGGTGGTGTTGCTCTTTGAAGATTTTAATTGTAATCATGTTTATTTATGATCATTTGTCTGCTTATCTAAGAGCAGATGCTTACAAGTTACATCACATGAAATCACTCGTAAATCTTTGGATGGTCTAGACTGCTGGTTACGTGGAGTTTGGGGATGGTCTCGTGGAGTACATGTTTTAAAGGGACCATGCAGGCAGCCTCCTCACAAGCATTTTGATGTGCTCATTAACCATGTTAACCGCGTTACACTGCCAAAAATCAAGTGAACTCGGACCAGACCGAGTATGGTACAGCCAAAAAAGTGGCAGTGTGAACCTGCCAAGCGTACCTGGTCTGGACCACAAGTGAACCGTACCGAGACCTGCAGACATGGCAGAAGGAGTGTTCTCGGTCAGGACCGTCTACGGTACTCCGACCAAATGTGCGGTGTAAACCTGAACCGAGTCCACTTACCTGGGACGGTATTGAGCACGCGTGCAGTTCGTCCTTGCGTCACTTGTGGGAAAACTCGGCATGAGTTTCTTACCTCCGCTGAATGGAGAGTGATGCTTCAAAAACATTGCGCGGTGACTCATAGCTACAGTCTAAAGGGTACAAATGAAATGGACCTGGTCCAGTCCGAGTGCGGTTTACTTCAACGGGACCGAAATGTTTCGCAGTGTAAACACGGCTATTGTTATTTCACCGAACCGATGTGTGAAGAAAGAAGTGACCGTACTGATATGAGCCAGCCTACACTGATACTGACTGAGAAATCATGGTTCGCGACTGCCCCGCCCCTCTCTAAAATACAAAATTTTTATATACAGTGCAGTGTACTTTCCATGAGGAGTGGCAAAATATTGAAATTGACTTGTCAGCAGTTTTAAAAACCGATGTCTGGTGTCAGTTGTGACGAGTGAGTTAAGTCATTCGGCTGGCTGCATCATTAATGCCATGGTGTTATTCATTGGCGTTGTGTATATAACAGGATGCCCCGGCGAGGAGTGGAGTGTTTGTCTTCTGATCAATATACCCA
The DNA here is from genome assembly GCA_002633025.1 of Notospermus geniculatus. NCBI lineage: Eukaryota > Metazoa > Nemertea > Pilidiophora > Heteronemertea > Lineidae > Notospermus > Notospermus geniculatus. Next base: position 146,298 of record NMRB01000095.1, read on the forward strand.
GTGGATGTAAAATTCTTGTCCTGTCTGGAGGCTACACATACTTAGCAGCTCAAGGCTGTAATTTCGTCTTGTGGTATGCCATTATCGGTGTTGGGTCATTTTGAATCGATTCATGTGGGACCTCCTGTACATGTAGCGATACGTGATCGAATAGCAGATCAGCGAATCACGGTGTTAATTTTCAAAGGCTACTCCTCCCTCACAGTGTTCCAGCCAGGCCAGTTTCACAGGGCAGTAACAGTCAGTGTTTCTGCCAGCTTAAAAAGTCAAAATTTGTGTTTTTGACCAAGAATTCTGTCAAATTTTCTCTTTGTCCCCCCCCCTTAAAAATTCCTGGCAGAAACATGCACTGACCACCCTGTCCAAAATTCAGAGGTCATTTTACCACACTGTTCAAATTTTTACCACCCTCTTTAAAAATGTGAATTGCAATGCATTTTCTATAATACACCACCCTGTTTAAATTTCACTCCCACTCTGTTTGAAAATCCAGGGCCTTAATAAAGTCAGGAAAATGCAGTCATCCCACCCTGTGTGGAAAAATTTCTGGCTAGAACACTGCTCAATGTTGTAGGCACCACTTGTCCCTTCATTCTAGCACATGTGTGGCTGCAAAACACTGTGCACATCATGTATCATCAGCTTCGGATGATTGCATTTATAATTAAACTGGCAGGGTCTTCCTGAAAAGGCTGAGAATCTCGTAATGAGGGAAGCATGCAAGTTTGGCGAGGTCATTCATTGTGTATTGTGGTCTAACAGATTTTTGCCCTCAAGTCAAAAAACATGAGTGTACCTTGTGTTGTGCATCGTTTCTCTGTCGCATTTCTTCAGTTTTTAGCTCACCTCTGTGAGGTGAGCTTCTCTCATGGTGTGTTGTCCGTCGTCCGTCGTCGTCGTCCGTCGTCGTTAACAGGGGTGGCACGTTTCTAAACCGCTTGGGTTACAAACTTGAAATTTGGTGTACAGGTACCCTATGGTAAAAACTATCTCTGGACCGAAACGTAGCGCTGCCGCTTGTACACTCTGGCCTGTAGGGGGCGCTTTGTGAAAACATTCTTTTGGCCGTATCTCCTGAACGCTGTTAGCTAGAACCACGNGTCAAACGAGGCCGATACCGAACTCTTCTGCGCCTAGCGGTGAGTTCGGGAACCAAACTAGGATTCTAATCTAAAGTGATTTTCCGCAAAGCCCTGGTAACACCAAGGCAACTCAAACCCAATATGCCCAGGCCCTGTTTGCCAATCCTAATGTTGTTCGATGACACGAAGAGAGCACTGGACAAAAGAATAGATATCGTGTTGGCGTTTCAGGGGGTGGGGGTGGCTTTGCAAAAACTCTCTAGTCGTGTGTGTCTGATTGTCATCTTTGCAGTAACACTGCAGGAATTCTATAATATGACTCATTCTCATCTTCGCAGTATTATGCAGAGGTTCTTAAAATGTTACCAATTCTTATATTTGCAGTAACGCTCGCCCAACCCCAGAATGGCCAGGTTCACTGTCCGACGAATTCGTACCCAAAAGTCGATGGTTCTCCTGGTATCAGTTACATGACGTACACGTCGAACTACAACAATGCAGAACTTGCACTGAACATGGGAAATATGGTGCGATCACAGCCTGATCAAGAGACGCTCAGCCCCAAGTCGATGCGGCATAAGCGGTTTAAACGTACCCACCTGACGTCCGTGTCATCGGTGGACGAAGAAATTGAAAGCGTCGGGGAAGAGGACGGCATGTTCTATGGGAAATCCCCGGCGAGCGGCAACCTCCCTAACCAGTCTTCCAGTTGGCAGGGTGAACACCAGATAGATGCTAACCCAGGTATGGTCAAATTAAGTAAGCAGAATTTTATTTGTATTCTCTCCGTCCTTCCCTACCACCACCGCCACCATCATCATCGGACCGTCTGTGACAAGCCTTTGGACAATGGGTGAATTATGCAAAAATTTTCTATGATTTCGTTCATGTGTTAGTCTTGCTCTTTGTCTGTTAGTGTTATGTCACTGGAGGGATTTTTCATCTCTCGTCCGTCCCATCCTCTGTTCCAAGTGGTGCCAAGGCTCTGTATTCCCTAACAAAATTTGGGAGTACTTCCATACAATAGATCGTTTTCACGACGTAACTCCGACAGTGTCCGCCATGATGACGTTACGCGTTTTGCCCACCAGCAGAAACGCAAAATGCATTGGCTGCTGGTAGGCAAAACGCGTAACATCATCATGGCGGACACTGTCGGAGTTACGTCGTGAAAACGATCTATACATGTCATGCCTGTTTCGTTCTTTGAGAGTCAAATCTCAATCATTACCATACCCATCTCTCAAAGTCAAACCCACAAACCCTTTGTTTCTCATAACCCACAAGATTCTCCACAGCTTTCCTTTGAGATGTGAGATACAAATTTTGAGTCAAATGAGTGAATTTCTTTGAAAACCACCCATATTCAACCACTTATTAGACCTTTCTCCCTCAGCGGATTTTGGAAATTGTTGATATTATTTTATTTATAGACCTGAGATTCGGTCATATTTCTCTCTATTATACATGGATTACATGTTATTTTTTCCAGGACCAATGGCTCACAGCCCAGCTATGCATTCACCCCACATCGTTCCCACTGCTGTCAAGCAGGAAAATGGAAGTAACTTTTGTATAGTTTCCTCACCCAACTCAGTACCTCAGATGAGCAATGTGCAACGGCCGACCCATGTCCCCACACCTCCGCACAACCTGAGTAATTGCAGACTGGTCCCAGCCACCATTCGAGACCGGATTCCACACCCTCTGCGGCTGTTACCAGTAAGTTTTCTACACTTCACAATTGGATGGAGAAAAAAAATGCCTGAGAGTGAGATTTTAACTGATTTCATCGATATCGTGTAGGATAAATGATCATACCAGCTCCATCGTAGTCATCAGTGTACTTTTCTTTGTAGGTAACCAAGCGCAGTCAAGCCTTGGGGGTATGGAGGCGAATAGTTCTATGAAAAGTCCTCTAAAATATCAACAGCAGCCAGGCAATGATACTTTGTCGGACTTTGTGAATTTGGTGTGTCAGGAGGCTCAAAATGCACAAAGCCAGGTAATGGAAAGTTTTCTGCTCGACAGTCCCTTTGTTTGATTTCTGTGGGTGTTATAAAATAGAAAGAGATGACGGCCTATGTCAGTGATACTCAACAGCAACTAATTCTTGTGTTGCCAGTTTGTGAAGGCCTTGGAACAGGTGTTGAAATTCCTTTGCATCAGGGCTTCCGCTAAGCAGCGCGATTGCAGGATTCCCACCAAAACTCCCATATCACCCGCAAGAATAAATAGTCAAAACGGGCCATTCCCACACATGTTTTCAGTAAATCAAAGCCGTCGTGGCTGCCATTTGCAATGCAGGCCTGACGTCAGAATCTTTCCAAGTCTCACTACACAGTTTTGGTGAGGTGTCACAACACAGTTATGGCGTATCCTTCAGTGTCACTGGTGGTTTTTGTATCCCCACTGAAAAAATGAAAATCCCCCCTCCAAAAGTTGGATAGGGGACAATCCCCCCTCAAAAATATTTTGGTGAAAACCCTGTCTATTCATTGATGATGAAACTCTCTCTAACTTCTGAGCAATTGGGAACTCAAAAGCTCATCAGTAAAGTGAGATACTGGAAATCAGGATGAGCTTGGACTATGGATGGATAGGACCATCTGTTGGACACAAAAAAAGGTTAAAAATACTGAACTTGATTATTTGTTTGCATATCATGTAGACTTTAGGAAATTGAGTCAGACTAGGTTCAAATTCAAGGTGAGATTTGTTAAAATATTTGCTGGTTCAAGTATTTGAAAATTGCTCTGGTTTGTTTTCTTGGCAGTAGCTCGATGTAGCCTGCAGTTTTTCTCACTGAATTTAGTTTAATATGAAGCCAGCTCTAGGTAGCAATCTGCTAACTTTCCTATCAATTCCAGCTTGATTGGCGGAATATTAAGGTGTTGTAAAAAAAATCATCAATGATGCCTTTATTTTTCAGTCAAATTCAAATCCGTCAACACCAACTGTGAAAAGTCCAACCAAACTTCCTCAGTTTTTCATGCCAGGAATGCTACCTCCGCCACCCCCACCCCCAGTTGCTCGGCCCGTTGCTATCCTACGGACATCTGATGGACAAGAGACTGTGATTAGAAGAGATGAATCGCCACCAGATCACCGTGAGGCGCATACGCCGACAACCGGGAGCAGTACAGGTCTGGCATTCAGTTTAATGTGGACATTGAGTATGCTTGTGTACAGCATGTTAAATTGCATAATCTGAGCATCATAGAAAGATATGTTGGTTCTTGTACCAAAATGCTGAGGTGTCTTGAAAATGCCCTCCTAGGATGTTGACAATACATTTACGACAAAAATTAAAGTTCACAGGGTTCTCCACTAGTGTAACAGGTGCCCGTTCTAAAACACAGGATTGATCTCAGCGCCCGGTCTAAAAATCGGCCGCCCGGTAAAAAAAAATCGCCGCCCGGTCAAAATTATTCACTTTAAATAACACTGAGGTTTTCCAAGCACCGACAGGCGCTAGATTTGCATTCCGAAATGCCGGGAAATCGCATTTCAGGGCTTCTAGATTTCAAATTTTTCTGGTTGAGGCCCCCGCTGAGGACGCGCGTGCGGCAGCGGCTTCTGATATCAGTAACCGTGTTACATCACCAGCGCCTGGTCTGTTTCAACCCCTGTGGAGAACCCTGAGTTCCCTAACAATTTTGGTGTGTGAATATCATGTTGAGGTCCTGCATTTGCAGGTTTCCAGAAACCTTCACTGTTGTCCATGAGCGAAGTAGGTGGATAATTGCCTAGTGTAGGAATGGACTAGAGCATGTCGAGTTTACCGGGAACACTGTTGAAATAATATTGGGTTGTATTCTCGTCTGATTTACCAATGTTTGCTTGTCCTGCTGTAGGCCTAGAAAATCCCATTTCTAGACAGCCAATTTTTTAAAGGGGATTTTGATTGCACCCAAGCAGCTCTGAATCTGGTGTTATGTGGGGTGGCAAATCTACAAGCTTATACATTGATATGTTTGTCAAATTTGTTCTCTAGTTGCTAGGCTTGGTTGCTTGTCTTTATGGTCAACTGAGAACTTGTCAGTTTGTCTCAATCTGGTCTTGAATCTGTTACATGTCTTACATGTGTATACATGTATCATGTCTTACATGTAATACTTATTTTTGTCTCCAACAAGACAGGGCCTGCTTTATGCAACTATCAACATTAGGTGCATTGAACCCCTTGCAGCTCCTTCATGGCCTAATGGTTGGCACGTTGGCCTCTGAGCTGGAAGTTAAGAAACGTTGAGCGCAGTCAGCACTTGGATGGGTGACTGACACATACAATAGACCGTTCTCAAATTGACGTAAACAAGAAAGATCTGCACACTTCTGCTGAAATTTCAACCATAACCTCGGGTCTGAAGCTGAATGATGTGACGCAGACTGCCCTGTGACAGTGACGTCGACGACGTTGCGTCAGACTCGACCATTGCTGAATAATGGATTGCGTCACATCACCCGGTTTCAGATCGAGGTTATGGTTGAAATTTCGGAGGAAGTGCGCAGTTTTTGGGAATTTGAGAATGGTCTATACACGAGGCTTTGACCCTCATATGCTTGAAACTAAAGTGATATCTGTGATATTTTTGTGCCTGGCACTAGACCACTTGGTCAGGAGGCTAGTGGCCCACTGGATCATTCAATCACAGTTCTGATCGGACTTGCCTGAATTGTGGTTATCAACAAGAAGTGGCCTATCATCATGCCGCAATTTCTGCCACGTCATTAGGAGCGCTTGGGAACGTAATGATGTCATACCCGTTCGAGTGGTGTAATGACGTCATTCCATCGCAGATGATGTTGCTGACGTCACGAATGACACGACGGCAATCTCGATGACGCCATGACATCAAAAGAACGTAATGATGTCATACCCGTTCGAGTGGTGTAATGACGTCATTCCATCGCAGATGATGTTGCTGACGTCACGAATGACACGACGGCAATCTCGGTGACGCCATGACGTCAAAGGCCTAAACAGCATTGTTATTTTCGTTAATATCTTGATATTTCGAAAACTAAAATTCATATCAAAATTCGGGCTTCGTAAGGACACTTCCCAGGTCTGTCTGCATGTGCATACCAAGTTCGGCGGCAATCTGTTGGTCAGTCTTGTAAAAATCACGAATAAACAAACTCTTGTCTTTTAGTACAATTTGTCACATCTAGCCACAAAGAGAAGGCCATGCACAATGTGATACTGCGGTTGCCTAATAAGC
>NMRB01000095.1:170803-184186 GCA_002633025.1 Notospermus geniculatus
TTGTGTGAGAAAACGCTCACGTGAGGAACGCCTTTATAGTGAGGATCATTCTATAGGGTAGTGCTCCACGTGAGAGTTTTCTCGTGTGAGTCGGCTCTCAATGGGTAATTTACCGTTGTTGGTTTCTGTAGGATTTCATACTCTAAGGCCAACGATACAAATGATTGCCTGTGCATTGCGGCCTAGTTGCCTATAGAGAGCCAACTTTACACTTGTCGGAAAACCTCACATGGGGAATGGCGCGTTCTGGAGTTGTGAAATGCATTATTCTTCAATTTCAAATGGAAAACTTATTCATCGTACTAGGCAACAATGAAGCAAGATTGAAACTAGTTATTCTTGGAATGAGTTAAATCAATTGCAAACAGTTAAGTTTTAAGTTGCTGCTTGGCATATTAGATGCTGTATAGATATTAAACCATAGTGAATGGCATTGATGGTCATTTTCATTGCAAAGAATTATATCAACTGTCCACAAAACAAGTTGGAAACATTTATGAATGCTTTTTCATGTCGCCAACTCAAATGCAATTTGGTTGTCTCTTCTGCATTGAATTGAGGCTTGCTGACAATAATGTATGTCTAAATTGATTTTAGGTTAACTTCTTGCAGTAATGATGAACACACTTAAAATGTTGATTACAAAATCAAAGAAATATTATTGTGTTTTGCTGAGCTGAGTCACCAGTTTATTAATTTCTTTACTGTTAATTTGTTACCATCTGACAATTTTGAATGAAATAGAAACCCACTAAGGACTGACGGACATGAAACCTGTGTGTGCAGATTTAGAGTTTCCCTGAATTTCATGACATTCCTGTCATGGTTCTAGGCGGGTTTACACATTGGCGGTGTGACAGTACCCAACATCGTGTGGTTGCGCCCTCGCACCACATTGTCCTCCAACACTGTTGGGTGATATTGCCTGACAAAAATCTCAGAGCTTATCTTCAGCACCTTACCTTCAGCAATGCAGTCATGCTGTGCATGACTGCCTTGATCCATCCCCAGAGTCTAGCGGACGGCACCTTCTGTCGAAGTTTTCTGACATCCTATGGTACTACCCCGGGTACTACGGTAATTGAAAAATATTTGAAAGGTTGTTCCCACCAACCATCTGAAGAATGTTTCTTCAAATATTCACCAATTCATTGCCATGGCTATAAGAAAATTTAATGGAAGATACGGTGTCTGTGCTAAAAGTTTGGGGCAGATGAGTTGAGAAAAAAGAATTAGCCAAATGTTACATGTGGAAATTCTGAGTCTGTTAGTCCTTACTGGATTCAAAATCTCTTCATTTCAAAAGTTTTATTCTCACTTTCATCATTATGTCATGATCATTGTTACACATGCTTGTATTTCATTTGGACATTGGGTGAGTTGGCCGATACTTTTGTTTTCATGCGCTTTCCTGATTTCGCCTCCCGCAGTTACAAAAGTAAAATAAAGTGAAAAATATGCATGTTCTTTTGATAACAGCAGCAGGTGTTCCTTGCAATATTTGGTGAATATTTCATGAAGAGAAGGACATAGTCCTGCCCAGTTGTAAAATAATCCGGCACCTCTGAAAATGGTTACACTACTCCTTCAATCATAATGAATACAGTCAGAATACTATGGTGTGACAGTGGAATCTCTCTGTTAAGGACACCTGTTGGACTGCCAAATGATTTCCTAACCCTTTACGTGATCATTGACACAACATCGGTAAAATTTAGTTTTGCAGTGATCACTCTACACATTTTATCATTGTTGCGGAAAGAATTGTTACCAGCAACAGGACCAAAAACAGTTTGAGAGTAGATTTTCTTGCTGGTGATTTTTGATAAAATTTTTGGGTGAAAGATATGAACACTGCTCTGATAATTTAGCAAAAGTTGCTAAACTTACCGATGTCTTTCATACCGAACAGTCAATCAAGATCTACCTTTCATTTCTCTCAGGTACTTTTCAGATGGTGGGTGCTGAAACATGGAAAGCAACCAGCGAAAGGAACAAAAGTCAGTGATCTGCCAGTCACAGTCAACCTTTAAGGTCGATGGCAAATACCTATGACTTAAAGGATTAAATTATGAGTTGTCCAAATTTAACAGAGGCCAGACTGAATGGTGATGGCCAATAGGGAGGTATCCTCCAAGTAGAGGTGTCCATATTGGGAGGTTCCACTGTAATTCCAAGTTGTTCATAAGGAAAGCTTTGGCTGGCCAAAGTCAACAATAACTGTTCACTGTTGAAACTCAATAGCAGTCATTTCCATTCATTTGAGAGTTGTCACCTCTTGATTTCCAGTTAATCATAGTAATTGTCACCCTGAAGACATTTCCTTGTGTAGAATATTTTTCATATTGTTCCTACACGCCATAAATTTCTATTTGATCTTGATAGCTGAATTCGCCATCCGCCCGTCCACTGGACCCCGACAGAACCTCTGACTTTCCCAACGTTGATAGTTATTTGCGTCCTTATTTTAAGGCAAGGCTATTTTTAATTAAACATGTGACATTATTACATTATTACATTATTATGTAGGTCTGTTCATACACAAGTATAAAGCAACTTCATTCATCTGCTGCAGTGTGAGCCACCATCTACTGGCATTATAAAAAAATATGTTGTTTTCCCAGAAAAATCATAATGTGGTAGGCTACCATCACCATTTATACAAGGCAAAACTCTTTGATTTTGCGTGCAAAATAAAAAAAGGTGGCTCCATGTCATTCTTCCTTCTTTTCAATCATATAATACATGTGTTCATTTTGGAATTTGCCAATTGAAACATGTTTGTCATGTAAATGTCATTCTTCATCGCGAATTCTGTTTTCTAAAGTCACTGCTCCACTTGAGAGTTTTCTCATGGAAGCTGGCTCTCAATGGGCAATTCATCCTTGTTTCCGTACGGCTTTACGCTGAGAAGCAACACAAACAACCGCCCATAGAGAGCCACTTGCATGATATACAGGGTGACCCAAAAAAAATGAGACCCATGAACATGTTAATAAAAACTTTAATTTTCAGGCTACAGCAACCAAACTTCACACATGTTATCTCAACTTAATGCACGGCCTGCACACCAAGTTTCATTAGTCAGGGCTTATCACTTTCCGTTTAATGACGTCTTTCCATAATGTGCTCAAGATGAGCCCCTCGGCGCTGGCGGCACACTTGAACACGACGCGCGAAGTTCTCAATGACTCGAACGCACTCCTCCTTTGGAATCTCACGAATCTTCGCAGTTATGGCCTCCTTCAACCCGAGGGGCTCATCTTGAGCACATTATGGAAAGACGTCATTAAACGGAAAGTGATAAGCCCTGACTAATGAAACTTGGTGTGCAGGCCATGCATTAAGTTGAGATAACATGTGTGAAGTTTGGTTCCTGTAGCCTGAAAATTAAAGTTTTTATTAACATGTTCATGGGTCTCATTTTTTTTGGGTCACCCTGTAACTCTGAAATGGAGCAGCGCTGTGTTAAGTCCTACCCTTGCTTGTGGAAAATTATTCTTAAAACCATCGTAGGCAAAATGTGGTCATTAGAATGTTTCATATCCATTCAGTGTCACACACTCCCTGAAATGTTTTATGTGCTGAAGCAGTACTTTTCTTGAAAAAGAACATATTCGAGTTTATTATAATTTTCATGTGCGCAGCATGTAACTGACCTAATTTCTTCCTCTACAGGTGTTTACATATCCTAGCATCAGTCCTGTAAATGCCATAAGTGGCGTGATTAGCCCGACTACCATAACACTGCTAGCATCTCCAGTGGCGACGCCGAGAACGACTCCAAGATCGACACCGATCCCGCGGTGGACGGCGCCTCTTGTCCTCGACGAGGGGATTGATTATAACATGATATCAGGGCTGGTGCCTAGTAGCGCTGATGAATCACTGCTGACTGAAGGTGAGTGAGATTTACCAGCAATTTTGTCTTTTGTAATTCATCAAATTTTGTGTGCAGTATGATGAGGTGAGAAAAATATGTTACAAACAATTTGTGTGGCATTCATATATTTGCATTTCTGTTCAAATTGCAAGTGGTGACAATATAGAGGTTTCCCACGTGACATAAAGTCCACGCTGGACGTCAAATTGACCACGTGTTTCCTGAAGGAATGTCACGATGACGCCAGTTTGCGTCATTTTGACGTCCAGTCACATGATTTGATGACGTCAGTGGGATTCCTCTATAGGGTTTACAGTGTACATGTATACATACTGTAAAGCAAGATAATTTCGTGGCTGGCAATTTTCGCGAATCAAGAATTATAGACATATTCACGGCAGGATATTTTCGCGAGTCTCTGCTATTTTTTTCAGTTTTTTTTTCACGGGCCGTACTTATCACTTGCGTGTACTCATATTCGCGACAGGAAATTTTCGCGACTCATACACTCTCGCGAAATTCGCGAAAATTTCCTGCACGCGAAATTTTCCTGCTTTACAGTATCTCTTGGCCTTGTTTACGTGAAGGACAATACATGTACACACTAGCAAGATGAAAATGAAAAGCGTTTTGAATGTGTTGTTGTTGTTTGGTATAAAAATCACCGTTCCTTTTCCAGAGCGTTTCTTCTCTGTCCTCCATCCACCGCACTCTGATCACATGATGGACGTCCACCACCAGGTCGTGACGTCAATGCCAATGGAGCCGAACCATTCGCCGTCTCCAACCAAAAACTAGGACATGCTGAAGATTATGATGGTGATAGAGGCCCGTGGTGGGCGGAGTTTTATCGTTTGGATACTAGACTCTGTTGCTTGTTTTTCGTCACAAGTACGATGTGATACAACCTTGTCCCAAGGAGCCCTTCCCTCCTGTTGATGAGGCTTGATGTGATACCAGACGTGGACGAGTACTGGTGCCGTTGGATCGGACCGCTGCGTGAATTTGAAGAAGAAAAGGAATATTTGGTGTAAAATACTGCAGAAAAAGTAGATTTCAAATCACCAGGATGCATTTTAAAGGAAGTATATATGCACTTGTATTTTGTGGCCGAAAGTTCAACATCAGGTGACAAATGTTGTAAAGATTATTCGTGAACCCGTACTGATGACATAATCTAACAATTATATGTGCTGTGCTTCTATAACTGAATGCATTATCCAGTATATCATTGTAACTGCATGTATGACCACTAGGGGGCGCCATGATCTGCCAGGACAGTCCACTTTGAAATATACCTTAGCATCATCTGGATCTCAGGTACGGCTCTTTTTTATCGGCTTTTCTAAATGTGTTTTACTTTTTCGAGTTTTCACTGCAAATTCGCGGAGTTTTTAAAATCATGACCAGTAGATAGTAGATTGGAATGACCGGAGTTCTCGGTTTCAAAAGGACTGTTGGAAGTGGCCTGTCCATAGAAAAATCATGTATTTATTCAATTATCGGTACTGTATGTAGTGTACCATTTGTATTGTAGTTCAAGTTATGCCCTTGGTGTTCCTGATCAGTGATTGGTCCGTTTCAGTCCTGTGTTGATCAGTGATTGGTCGATGTCGGCCCCTTGTTGATAGGTGATTGGTTGATTTCAGCCCCATGTTGAATGAGCACAGGCCGACATTGAACTGGAAAGCATAATTAATTCTTTGAAAATTTAAATCATAACTCGATGATAAAAGAGCTTAGCAGCACTCAGTATTTGGATGGGAAGTCATGAGCTACTTGTTCATGTTGTAAACTACAATTCCACCTAGTTTACAACGTAACTACCTAGTTTACAATGCAATGCAGTCATAATGCAACAACTGTAAAATGAATTTTCGCATGTCCACAGACCCTGCACTGCAGTGTATTTGCTATGTTATGAAAACTTTTCTGTTACCCTAGATCGTATGGCATCATTTGGAGTTCAAACCATTCGTTGTGTATAGCATCTCTAGCTCTTTGCCTTCTTGGTAGAAAAATCAGGAATGAGATATGGATATTGAGGAAGTATAGGAATTGTGAACCTTACCGTGCCACTGTATTTTAATTGGAATTTTCCTGAGTAGGCAAAATGGATGAGGGCAAGATGTGAGCAGGCAAAATGGGTGCAGGCAAAATGAGGATACATCGAATTTTCCTGTCAAGAAAGTAGTGGTTTTCATCTCTACATTGGTAGCAGTGGGGGATATTGGCTAATAATAGGATTCCAGGTCTAGGAACTATGCATGGCATATGTGATCTCTGTACATAGACTTGTATAATACGGCTGTGTTCATTGCATGGAGGAATTTTTTTAACCAGATTTGTAAAGGAAGTGATGGCGGTGGTGTAGAAATGATTGAGTGACATCATGATGATGATGTCGAACCAGGAGAGGAGACAGGAGAATTTTCTATGAGAGTAGATTTCCGTAAGCAATGGTTGCTGGTGACATTCCAAACACAGGTTGTCACTGTTGCAGAGAAGTTTTCCCAGTGTGCTGGGATATTTTTGCCAAAGATTGTTGGTTCATGTTCTGAAGTAAACAGCAAGGTGCAATTCCATTGCTGATACTCACAAAACAGGCAGTTATGGGACATTTATTATACCCAGGACTACCAGGTACTGGCAGTCAAAGGCTTTGTTTGACTGCCAGTACCTGGTAGTAGGGAGGTTTTGCAAATCTGACGAAAAACGAAGTACGAAATACGAAATTGGACTTCATTTCCATGACATAGTGTGTTTCAGGAGGTGGTTGGTACGACAAATATCGCCTGCTGCAAGAGCGTCTTTTAGCATATCACGTTACACCGACAGAGTGACGGTCTATATCAAACTGAAATTTATCTTTCGTTTCATATTTCATATTCATTATTTGTATCTCGTTTATGTGACCCCTCACGTAACATAAAACTGTTTGGGTTCGGAGATTGTTTGGGCTACTCGCAGGGTACTGATGGGGGCCTCGTTTAACATAGGCCATTGAACCATCTTTTTTAAGATGGGGATTTGGCCTAGTGGTTAAGGCGTGCTGCCCCTTAGTGCTGGCGATTGATGCCTTATGCGAGGGTCCGTGGGTTTGAATCTGGTAGAAGGACGCGATGACTTTCACCTTAGAAACCCGTTTCTATTTCATATTCATTATTTGTATCTCCTTTATGTGACCCCTCGCGTAACATAAAACTGTTTGGGTTCGGAGATTGTTTGGACTACTCGCAGGTACTGATGGGGGCCTCGTTTAACATAGGCCATTGAACCATCTTTTTTAAGATGGGGATTTGGCCTAGTGGTTAAGGCGTGCTGCCCCTTAGTGCTGGCGATTGATGCCTTATGCGAGGGTCCGTGGGTTCAAATCTGGTAGAAGGACGCGATGACTTTCACCTTAGAAACCCGTTTCTATTACGTTTCCACTTCGGAGATATAAAGTGTAAATTTAAAGATGCACCATACATTTCGGTCTTACATGGCATGCTAAAGACGCACTGGCAGCACGGACATTTGTGGTACCAACCATTTTCAGAAATACATCAGGTCCTGGAAATGAAGTTGAAGTTCGTATTTTGTACTTTGTTTTGCATCAGATTTGCGAAACCTCCATAGTGCTGGGTAAAGCGCATCTTGACAAATCAAGGCCTACAGTAATTCACCCTTCGCCTACACTACCTGGAGCGAGCGAGGGTTGGAGTCATTGTCAAGGCAAGATGGTCAATGCATAATAAATGCAGGATTTCTGGAATTGGTAGGCGCCGAAGTCTTTTTAATGCAAACTTGTGGAAATTTGGAAGGAAAATTCTGAGGGTGGTAGACCATTGTATTGTAGGAAATCAGAGGCCATTGGGCTGGTGATTTTGCTGAAGGTTGGCTAGTGAAATCTCTCTGGACCTGAAAATTCAGTCCTGTAGAGAATGTTGCGAGTCCACACCCTGAGGTCCAGTGGCCATTATTAAAATGAATAGGATGATGTATATGATAGTCAAGATGATAGTTGATGATGTTGATTTCTAGGTGTTAAGCATGATCTCCTACACTATGCTGTCCGAACAAAGACCTTACATGTCCACTGTCAAATTTGTTTTGCTGTTTGAAACTTTTATTTTTTTGTGAAAAAGTCATTATTTCATACATGTGAAGTTGAGGTTAATGAGGAGAGGTGATCAGATGCCCCATTGATCCGGAGTTCTAACTTGACTCTATGGCCCGGTTGCACCAGTCATACTTAAGGTCGACTTTGTGCTCAAGCTAACCTCAAAGTCATTCTCAACCTCAAATTGTATGGCAAATCATACTTAGTTGGGATGAGGTCAACCTCAAACTTAACTTTGAGGATAGCTGGTGCAACCGGGCCCATTAGTGGGAAAATCTGGTTCAAGAGGTCATCTGTGCACCAAGCCACTGTCTGAAATCTGACACTGTCTGTGTCTGAAGGAGACACACTATGTATGAAATAATGCATGAAAAAGCTTTAAGTTCCTTCGATGGCTCTGTGGAAATTGTTAGAGGTGTCGCACCGATGTTGCATTTTGATAACGTAGCTGGGACTACATTATAGAAACATCATCCTTTGGTTGCTGTTGGAAAACAGGCAAGTTCTCGTTTGAACAGTTTGCTCAGTACTTATGGCTCAAGTCGATGGAGGGTTTGTATTGGCCTTGTTCTCCTTGATATACAGCACGGTCTACATTTGGTGCAGCACGCAGTCCCATTGGTGTAGCACGCAATCTGGTGCAGCACACAATCAAATTGATGCAGCATCGTACTGATGCCGCGTTCTACCCAGTTGGTGCAGCACACTGTCAAGTTATTTGTGCTGCTTTTCATCCAGTTCGAGCCGCACACTGTCGAATTGGTGCAGCACTCTACTATCCAGTTGGTGCAGTGCACTCGCATAATGGTGTGCTACTCCCTTAGAATCTGTTGATGTTTGGAAAAGTCATATCAACTGTATCAGCAGTTTTTGATGAGGGGCATTTATGATGATGAGGGCATTCATAGTATCAAAACTTAAGAAATTTCATGGCTGTAAAGGCTGGAGTTACAGGTTTTCCACAAACTAGGGTATGTTGCTGCACTTGACAAATTTTCTGACTGTAAGGCTGGAGTGTTCCTATTTTCACTGAGACTACGGGGTTTCATGCGCTTGACAAAATTGCTGACTGTACATGTAAGTTGGAGTGTGTCTGGTTTTCCTGAAACTAGGGTGTTGATGCGTTTCATTAAGTGCTGATCAATTTTTTCTGCAGCCTCCGAAGGATTGCTATGTTTCTATTCCTGTTGTTGATGGTGTCGTGTGTTATTCAAGAGTGTTTTTGTTTGTTAATGAATTATCAGGGAAAGGAGCCAAGGAGAAAGTGTGATAATCACAAGGAGTTCCATTTGTATAGTTGACGTAAAAATTTTGGATGATCAAATTTTTGCCAGAAAATTTTTCAAAAGGCTGTGATATGTACTAAGGTTTGTGTAATTGTTTTATTTGAGGCAATGTGTGTTCATATGAATATGTGTCTGCTAAAAAATACCGATCACAACGGTTGTCATATCGGGTATACTAGCTACAGGCCCACTGCAGTCTCGACTGAACACTCTATTGACTATTCTCGAATTTGCAGATCTGCGCACTTTTGCCGAAATCTCAACCACAACCTCGATCTGAAACCTGCTGACGTGACGCCATCCATGATTCAGCAATGATCGAGTCTGACGCAACGTCTGCGACATCACTGTCGTGGGGTTGTCTGCGTTACCCGGTACATCATTCAGTTTCAGACCGAGGTTGTGGTTGAGATTTCGGCGGAAGTGCACAGATCTTTGTCGTTTACGTCAATTTGAGAACTATGCACGTGACGTCATCAGCCCGCGTGCTGCGATGTGACGCCATGTTGGATGGAACGTTCTGACAATTTTGTCTTTTGTAATTCATCAAATTTTGTGTGCAGTATGATGAGGTGAGAAAAATATGTTACAAACAATTTGTGTGGCATTCATATACTGTAAAATCGGACTTGTAACATCACTTCAGGTATTAGAAGGTCCAGCCCACTTTAGCGAGCTGGGAGTGGTTATTCTGTTGAATATGCGTCTTTTATCCAATCACTGTTTACGATTTTGCAGAGTGGCACTGACTAGGCCTTGGATAGAAGGGCATGATCTTGGTTGCCTAATTGATCACCCTGGGTCGGTCACTTTTCATGAACGCAATTGTTGGTCGTAACAGTAGTAATGACCATGTTCTTTAAAGGGTGTTATGAAAAAAGACATCATTGTGTTAATTTTTTGTGACAACCCGCAGAACCATTGATGCACAGCCAATGCTTCCTATTCGGGAATGATCAGAGCTGATCACATGTACCCAATCCATTCAAAATAGGCCTGTCAATGTCACATTAGGCCTACTAGCGTCAGTTCAATTCGAATGGTCATTTGGCCAATTGTGTTTGTAAACCAATCAGAACGCAGCTTGTATTGCAGACTATTGATGTGCAGTCATGTGACCATCATAGTAATGAAGTGGGCTGGTCTACCAAAGTGATGTTACAAGTCCGATTTTACAGTATTTGCATTTCTGTTCAAATTGCAAGTGGTGACAATATAGAGGTTTCCCACGTGACATCATAAAGTCCACGCTGGACGTCAAATTTACCACATGTTTCCTGAAGGAATGTCACGATGACGCTATGATGTTATTTCGTGTGCTGTCGCGTCACGTCAGGCATCATGTCAATCCACGTGTAGCACCCTATTGACGCCAGTTTGCGTCATTTTGACGTCCAGTCACATGATTTGATGACGTCAGTGGGATTCCTCTATAGGGTTTACAGTGTACATGTATACATATCTCTTGGCCTTGTTTACGTGAAGGACAATACATGTACACACTAGCAAGATGAAAATGAAAAGCGTTTTGAATGTGTTGTTGTTTGATATAAAAATCACCATCCCTTTTCCAGAGCGTTTCTTCTCTGTCCTCCATCCACCGCACTCTGATCACATGATGGACGTCCACCACCAGGTCGTGACGTCAATGCCAATGGAGCCGAACCATTCGCCGTCTCCAACTAAAAACTAGGACATGCTGAAGATTATGATGGTGATAGAGGCCCGTGGTGGGCGGAGTTTTATCGTTTGGATACTAGACTCTGTTGCTTGTTTTTCGTCACAAGTACGATGTGATACAACCTTGTCCCAAGGAGCCCTTCCCTCCTGTTGATGAGGCTTGATGTGATACCAGACGTGGACGAGTACTGGTGCCGTTGGATCGGACCGCTGCGTGAATTTGAAGAAGAAAAGGAATATTTGGTGTAAAATACTGCAGAAAAAGTAGATTTCAAATCACCAGGATGCATTTTAAAGGAAGTATATATGCACTTGTATTTTGTGGCCGAAAGTTCAACATCAGGTGACAAATGTTGTAAAGATTATTCGTGAACCCGTACTGATGACATAATCTAACAATTATATGTGCTGTGCTTCTATAACTGAATGCATTATCCAGTATATCATTGTAACTGCATGTATGACCACTAGGGGGCGCCATGATCTGCCAGGACAGTCCACTTTGAAATATACCTTAGCATCATCTGGATCTCAGGTACGGCTCTTTTTTATCGGCTTTTCTAAATGTGTTTTACTTTTTCGAGTTTTCACTGCAAATTCGCGGAGTTTTTAAAATCATGACCAGTAGATAGTAGATTGGAATGACCGGAGTTCTCGGTTTCAAAAGGACTGTTGGAAGTGGCCTGTCCATAGAAAAATCATGTATTTATTCAATTATCGGTACTGTATGTAGTGTACCATTTGTATTGTAGTTCAAGTTATGCCCTTGGTGTTCCTGATCAGTGATTGGTCCGTTTCAGTCCTGTGTTGATCAGTGATTGGTCGATGTCGGCCCCTTGTTGATAGGTGATTGGTTGATTTCAGCCCCATGTTGAATGAGCACAGGCCGACATTGAACTGGAAAGCATAATTCGTTGAAAAAATTCAAATTATAACTCCATGATATTATAAAAGAGCTTAGCAGCACTCAAAATTTGGATGGGAAGTCATGAGCTACTTGTTCATGTTGTAAACTACAATTCCACCTAGTTTACAATGTAACTACGTAGTTTACAATGCAATGCAGTCATAATGCAACAACTGTAAAATGAATTTTCGCATGTCCACAAACCCTGCACTGCAGTGTATTTGCTATGTTACGAAAACTTTTCTGTTACCCTAGATCATATGGTATCATTTGGAGTTCAAACCATTCGTTGTGTATAGCATCTCTAACTCTTTACCATCTTGGCAAGAAAAATCAGGAGAGAGAATTGGATATTGAGGAAGTATAGGAATTGTGAACCTTACCGTGCCACTGTATTTTAATTGGAATTTTCCTGAGTAAGCAAAATGGATGAGGGCAAGATGTGAGCAGGCAAAATGGATGTAGGTAAGGCAAAATGGGTGTAGGCAAAATGAGGATACATCGAATTTTCCTGTCAAGAAAGTAGTGGTTTTCATCTCTACATTGGTAGCAGTGGGGGATATTGGCTAATAATAGGATTCCAGGTCTAGGAACTATGCATGGCATATGTGATCTCTGTACATAGACTTGTATAATACGGCTGTGTTCATTGCATGGAGGAATTTTTTTTACCAACTTTGTAAAGGAAGTGATGGAGGTGGTGTAGAAATGATTGAGTGACATCATGATGATGATGTCGAACCAGGAGAGGAGACAGGAGAATTTTCTATGAGAGTAGATTTCCGTAAGCAATGGTTGCTGGTGACATTCCAAACACAGGTTGTCACTGTTGCAGAGAAGTTTCCCAGTGTGCTGGGATATTTTTGCCAAAGATTGTTGGTTCATGTTCTGAAGTAAACAGCAAGGTGCAATTCCCATTGCTGATACTCACAAAACAGGCAGTTATGGGACATTTATTATACCCAGGACTACCAGGTACTGGCAGTCAGAGGCTTTGTTTGACTGCCAGTACCTGGCAGTAGGGAGGTTTTGCAAATCTGACGAAAAACGAAGTACGAAATACGAAATATGACTTCATTTCCATGACATAATGTGTTTCAGGAGGTGATTGGTACGACAAATATCGCCTGCTGCAAGAGCGTCTTTTAGCATATCACGTTAGACCGACAGAGTGACGGTCTACAGTATATCAAACTGAAATTTATCTTTTGTTTCATATTTCATATTCATTATTTGTATCTCCTTTATGTGACCCCTCGCATACCCGTAACATAAAACTGTTTGGGTTCGCAGATTGTTTGGACTACTCGCAGGTACTGATGGGGGCCTCGTTTAACATAGGCCATTGAACCATCTTTTTTAAGATGGGGATTTGGCCTAGTGGTTAAGGCGTGCTGCCCCTTAGTGCTGGCGATTGATGCCTCATGCAAGGGTCCGTGGGTTCGAATCTGGTAGAAGGACGCGGTGACTTTCACCTTAGAAACCCGTTTCTATTCATATTCATTATTTGTATCTCCTTTAT